>JASANF010015972.1:0-44997 GCA_030248245.1 Trissonchulus sp. WLG1_4
AATGCTTAAAATCGTTTAGAAATACAAAAGTAAGATGTTTTTGTGACTAATGAAGGTTATTGAACTAGTTGGCAATGGGTGGAGGGAACGATACTGACTTCAAATTTTGATATTTGCGTAACCCTTCATGAACATGGAAATATACGGTTTATTGAGAAGCTATGAAGCTATCCGTTCCTTTTCAAGGTGTGTAAGAGAATATAATGAACCGTTTCTATAATCACTATACTATACTATATCGCTATACTGTATGTAAGCAGAACTATATATATCCTATAAACACCTGCTGCTGCTTCCTTAATAGGTAGTCGCAAGTAGTGCTAGAAAGTTTCATGACAGTTATAATTTTTAATATTACATTTTTCGTGACGTCGGACCAGCTTATTTTTTTACTACTTTATCTTAAGTAACCTCGAGCGGTTGTTTCCTTCCAACAGGCCAACAAAAAACAACTTGATTTTACGAAAAATTAAATTCAACGTTTCACTTGAATTTTTAGCATTCTCAATTAGAGCGGATCTCCATTCAATCAGCGAAATTGGATCAACATTTAAACATACGCCCTAATCCCTATAAGGTTATACATACATCTATTTAATGGATAAATTTTCGTATTGGTACACGTACATTTCGACAAACAAATCAAAATATTTAACCAGAATGCAACAGCATAAAACTTTTAGGCAATTATCCAGGGGTTTGAGCCGTTCTATTTTAGCCAATAAATCCTTTATCTAGACGCAATTCTGACCTTTTTTGGCGAAAAGTATATAATATGGCGGTTTTCCCGTTTTTTGTGAATTTAGGCAAAAATTGTTTAAATTCAATTAAGAGTCCAATTTTGAATTGCGAAGTACATTAATTCTTCAAAGCTTAGAATACCCACCCTGAATGGCAGAGTTTGAATACACTTTGCAGTTTGCAATGTCAGAACCATTCACTCTTCTGTCGACTTTAGAACCCCACCAGTAAACTGATAAACTGACAGTGAACTTACCCCACCTTAGTCCTACACTCCTTCCTACCCCACCATAACTAATTAGACAAATTTTAAAACAGAAACACTGGCTATTATGGTAGTTATAGCATCTATCTAGTCCAGAAGAAGCTTAATAACCATTCAAGAGTCACCAGTGAATAATAATGAAGTTACTAAGACGCAAAATGTAAGATTACATTTCAGAACTACTTTACCATCATTTTTGGACATCGGAAAAAAACTCGGAAAAAAACCGGAAAAAAACCGGAAAAAAACCGGTTTTTTTCCCTCCATAATTTTTTTCCGGAAAAAAACCAACCCTGGTATATATATATATATATATATATATATATATATATATATATATATATATATATATATATATATATATATATATATATATATATATATATATATATATATATATATATATATATATATATATATATATATATATATATATATATATATATATATATATATATATATATATATATATATGCGCATATGTGTAGCGATCGGCCGGAGCCTCCGGCTCCGGCTCCGGCTCCGGCCGGATTTGGCCCCTCCGGCTCCGGCTCCGGCCGGAGCCATCCAAAAATTTGCCGGATGCTGAGCCGGAGGTAAATTCTCTGAGCGACCCATACTTATCTAGATTGCAGTAAGAGTGGCAAGGGTCACCCCTTTGGTTTTATCGCCCGGCCGAAAAAAATTTTCTGATACGTCTCCAATTGACCAAATTTAACCCAAAAATCACAAAAATTCTAAAACTTTTATCCTGGGGGCTACCGCCCCCAAACCCCTCCCACTCTGTTGGTTACTGTTCCTTGTTAATATCTTTCATCAAAGCCTATGCATGTCTATATGTATACAAGTATATACCTTATGCTGAATCTAAATTCTATGAGCGACCCATACTCATCTAGATTGCAGTAAGAGTGGCAAGGGTTCCCCCTTTGGTTTTATCACCCGACCGGAAAAAAATTTCCGCCACGTCTAAAATGTAACAAATTTGGCCTAAAACTAACACAATTATATAAAACTACCAAAATTATATACATAATTTTTTCTGTGGTGTGTCGCCCCCAGACCCCTGCCACGCCGTGACTATGTTTACCTGTCGGCTAATGGCTAGGGAGCTCCACTCCAGACTCCCACATTTGGTGCTTGCCAATGCATGAATACACAAGTACATTAGGCTGCATTTACTTGTGTAATTCACTGTCCGATCTGACGTTCCCTTCTTTTGTTTTATTTCCTTGTCGTAAAAAATTTATGATACATCTCCAATTGACCAAATTTGGCCTAAAAATCAAAAAATTCTCATAGTTTTTCCTGAGGGCTGCCGCCCCCAGACCTCTGCAACTTTGTGGTTTACTATTCCTTTTTATTATCTTTCATCAAAGCCTACCCATGTGTACAAGAGTACATTATGCCGAATTTCCTTGTGTAATACACTGTCTGAGGTGACGTTGCCATCTATTGTTTTAATTTTCCTGTCGGAAAAATTTCTGATACGTCTCCAATTGACCAAATTTGGCCCAAAAATAAAAACTTCTCGATCATTTTCCTGGGGGCTGCCGCCCCGAGACCCCCGCAACCGTGGGTTTAATTTAAATGACCAGATTTGTATTCGTTTATGTACACAACCTCGTTAAAAAGTGCAAAAATAATTGCAGTCTGGGGCACGCCCCCAGACCCCGCAATAGTATATATGTTTAAAAAATTGAGCAAAAAAGTGGACAAGGTGCGACCCCACCCTTTTCAAAATCCTGGCTACGCCCCTGACTTAGTGGCTTACTTTTCTTTGTTAATAACTTTAACCAAAGGATCTGCATGACGTTCTGCTTCTGACGTGATTTGCATTTCATTTCCCGGGTCGAAAAAATTTCTGATACGACTCCTTTTGGCCAAGTTTGACCTAAAAACTGAAAAATCCTCCAATTTAGCTATATCGTTAGCTTCTGGACCCTTTCCCCCCACCATTTCTGTAATTTCGGTGTTTGGAGCTCCCATTTTACGTCAATCAGTATTAGCATTTTGCATTCGATTTTTCAAAAAATAACCATTGTTTTTTTACCGAAATATGTGTCGTTTTTGCGTTAAAATCGAACTTAAGTGCATTTTAAGTTTTGACATGTTTCAAAAATGAAAAGTCATCCCCCCGAAATTTTTTCCTGGCTACGCCACTGCCACTGCATACATGTATACAATTTTTGGCCATTATTATGAAGTCGTAAACATATCGTAAGGTCGAGAAGATGGATGATAGATTTTTAGAACATTAGAAAATTTTTCATCATAAGGGTATCAATTTCGACCTAGCTCCGGCTCCGGCTCCGGCTCCGGCTCCGGCAAATTAATTCACCTCCGGCTCCGGCTCCGGCCGGAGCAAAAATCCAGCCTCCGTCCGTTCGCTAATATATATATATATATATGACCGACTTTCTGTAAGGTTGGACCATTGGTGAGTTACCCTTGATACGATTTTGGAAAGGTTTTTGGATTTCGCTCTAAATTGGAGCTACATGAGTGCAAACAAAATGTATGTGATCAGTTTTTCCATAATTGCCCTGTATACTCAGCTATGACCCTTCAAATTGGTGGAATTTGAAAATTTTTGAATGTAACTGGTGCCACTAGATGTATGTGTTCCCACGCCGCACTGAAAGCAGATAAATGCATGATACTAACATCAAAAATAACTGCATTATAGGGCTTTTGAACGCTGTTAAAGATTTGGTTTTAAATCTCACCAGAATTTTTTTATGTCGATAAGAACATGAAAAATTGATGTTTTCATTTTGTTAATTTTTATACTTTTTGACTGATACTTATTGTTACGAGTTAGAGCAACGCGTTTTCTCTGCATTTAAAAATAGCTTAATATCTGTCCTAATTCTGTGCAAAATTACAGTACCATTGTGGCGTGCGTTTTGTGTCATTTATTGACCAACATATAGCCAAGTTAAAAATATTACATCACTGATTTTTACAATATTTTAGCTTATCTGTTTGTGTGTGAGGCAAGTGTGAATAGAGAAATAACATTAAAATGTCCATGTCAAGAAAGGTTTTTATTTAAATCTGATCGTTGTTTGTAAAAGGTGGCTGGGATAAAGACGTTCCATTAAACGATTTTGCGGATACGAAATAGTCAGTGTCAATAGAATGAGCGGTTTGGTAATTTCGTAAAGTTCGGATATAAATTGGTTAATATAAATAGTTAGGTAGGTTAAAAAACATTGATTAAACATAAGATGGTATGAGATGCAAACATTTTAATAAATTATGTGGATAATGGATCATTATAAATCTGCAAATGAAGCCACATTCCTAAAGGCAACAAAATACTTAATAATTGATGATTACAAAACAACACCAGTGTTACTCTAGATTACAAACACAAGAGCTCGGTGATAAATCTCTCTGACAACGCGGGTTCTGAACCAAATAGTAATTCAATCACTTTCCTGTAAGTAGCTTACTTTGGGTTCATGAAAAGTTAATTCTGGTTTTCACAGTTTGCAAAAGTTAACGTAGACTCAAGCTATCAGTTTATTAATTTAGCAGCTTGACAGACTGCTGTTTTAATTTTGTTGACGCGGACACAATTTTTGACATTGATTTTGATAATAATGAGCCCGTGTATTCGAAAAAATTTTGATCAAATTCATGGAGCATTAATAACCCTTGGCTTTAAGTTTTACAGCGAAGGCATTTCATTTGAAACAAAAGTATTTTCGTTATAATATAACAGAAATATTAAAAAAAATAAAATAAAAATATACCTATTAATTGTTAATCATGGATTACGTGATTAGTTTTTCAAAAAACGTTTAATACTTGAAGCTATTACCCTAACCTAATTTGGCAATTCTTTAACCTAATTGACAAAAAAGATTTTTTGCAATTATAGCCTGTCTAAGCAAAACATTCGATTGATACCGTGGCTGTGACTTTAAAACTTATGTATGTCATAGTAATACATGTAACGGGTTCAAAATTTTGGGGGGGCGTCTCCGGCCAAATTTTGGGGACCCATTCCCCTGGTCGACCGAAAATACCCTAAAATTTGCAAAATTTTGTAAAATTTTTGCCAAAAAGTGCCATTTTTTAAAAATTGTACCCACATTTTGGGAAGGCTCCTCCCCGGCTCCTCGATTTTGGAAAAGGGTTCCCCCCATCCCTTCCTCATACATGTATGGTCATAGTGGTGTTTACCTAAGTGCCAGTGCCTTTGACTTTCAAGTCTCATGGTAACGCATAGTTACTCTTCAATAGGGCGTAACATATTCATTACGAGTTTTTAGTAATGTTTTATGAAATTAATTTTGAAGCATGGAAGCGAAAGTGGGTGGCGGGGAGTGAGCCAAGCCTACAGAAATGAAAGCCTAAAAGCTTTCTTGCACGATAATAAACGTAACAGCAACTACATGAGAACAACGCTAGTAAATAGTAGCAAGAAATAATCATATTCCTCCATTATGTACTCTTGATATCCGGTAAACGACGCTAGTAAATAGTAGCAAGAAATAATCATACTCTTCCTATTATGTACTCTTGATGAGATAGCGTAATGAGCAAAAATAGATGAAAAAATGAGCAAAACCAGATGAATGAATTGTGCAGTGCTCAAAAGACTGAAGCCCCGAGTTCCTCAAGTTTCCATTGCGACTCTAAAAGCCATTAAATCGGTCCTGTTTATGTCACTAGGCTGTCTAAAAAATGTCCGGCTGCTGCTTATCGCGTGAGGCTGCCGTCAGTGTCAGTGTCAGTGTCTGGGACTGGCCTATTACTTTCAATTTCTCTGGCAGTATTGCATATTTTATAGGACTGATGATTCAAAATTTGCTGTACTGCGAAATGATACACATACAGTTACTTGATGTGTTCACAGAAAGCAGGTACCTCAATTTTGAAAGGAAGAAAAAAAATCGTTGCGCCGGTAATCGAAATCAAGCGTCGACGTTGAGAATGCTAACCACTACACCACAGTACTCAAGTCTCATAGGCTCCACTCTTATACAACGTATTCAATGGAACTTCTGCAAGCAAGTTCAAACATCACATATTTGTGTAGAAGATGAGTCACTCAATCAGCACAGATCACCTACTTTGCAGAACTACCAGTTTGAGCAGTCATACAAGAAAATGAATCTGGGATCAGAATCAGACAACAATAATGGAATCTGCTTGAGAGGCTCAGCCAACGTTATTCAAAAGCACTCTGTCTTGACTCTATTAGCAACCAGCTCTGCCGCTAGCTGCTGCATTTTCAGGACATTTGATTAAAAATTATTTCTTGTATTTCACAAGTTAGTAGCGGGGTCCTGTGGGAAAATGGGTCCTGTTTAAAAGGCTATGTTAAATAGAATTTGCCACCACATTTGCGTGTATTTCATGCGATCACGTGTTGGAATCGAACTGCGCCAAAATTCAACTTAATTTGTTTAGACTTGAATCCCACCCATGACAGCTAGAGTTGAACATGTTTGATAAAAATAATTATTTTATGTTTTTGAAGGTAGTGGAGAAAAATTAAGAGAGAACGTTGCGCTGAGGAAATCCATTATCAGCACGGGGAATTCAATTAGGATTTCGTCTTAGCTTACTTTTGTATGATACAGCAGTAGTTTTGAGTTTGGGAGGACTTTTGGGAACATGATACGCAAAGTTTTCACTGCACTGATTATATGGCTCAAAACACAATCTACATCTTGATAGTCCATTTTAGGTGTTTACCTCGGGTCACGGGGTAAAGTGTTTTAGAGCTTGCTAACAAAAACAGGGTTTCATCAGACGTCTGACCGGAAATTTATTGGGTCTGTTTACAGATAATAAAATTGACTGACTTAATGTACGCAGTAGGGCAAAAAAGTTAAACTTTAACTGAAATTAATAAAGTTAGCGGTCTTACTTTAACTTTAACTTAAATTGATGCCTGAGCCTTACTTTAACTGTAACTTTAACTTAAATTGAAGCAATGGCCTTTACTTTAACTTTAACTTTAACTTAAATGAAAATGGTTTGACTTTTTGCACTAGTACGCAGTGAAAGAAATGGAACCTGGGCATAAAAGCGCCACCGTGACCCAGTAACTTGCTAAGCCAGTGTCACACAGGTATCTAAGCAGTAGGAACCCTACAAGGAGATAACAGAAATACATTTCCCGGTAATTTTAACCATTCTTTCAGAACCATCACTACCCTTGCCATCAAGAGGGGAAAGCGCTATTTCGGCTGGAGCATCGTTCCAGCTGCTTAGCTAGGATAGGAAAGACTGTTTATTGTGTCTGTGAGATATAGTTCATTGATTGCAAATGAAAATCTTTAGTGATATTTAAACCATTTTTGGCCGCAATTTGCCTTCAAAACCTTTGTTTTGCTGAGTAGCTTTTTTATATGAAAACAATTTGTAGTGTAATGCATTGGTATCGAGATATAGGTAAATAACGCTTAACAATGTTTGATATAAGGAACAGCAGCTGACATCAAGTTTTCTATCCTACGCTGAAAGTAGGTAGTTTAGCACCAGTTGTGATTGTGAAGAATATGCCATATGCCTATCCAACATATCAATCTGCCTATTGAAATAAACTATGTACACTCAGAATCGCACGTGTCAGTGGCTCAACTAATAACTTCTAATAATAGCCATTAAGCTTCAAAACTGCCCAAGTAAATGAAAAAACTATCAAAAGTTTTAACGACCGAGTTTGATTAGAACTGAGGCAGGCATCCGGCTCATAAAGTCTCAGTAGTCAGGTAGTGCGGCTGAGTTACACGAAACTACAGTCCTGGGCCCTGTTGCTCAACATTACCGGTGGAGTGCCTAAAGCCAGTCTCAGCTCAGACTTGCTAAACTCTGTCTAACGGCAACGTTCTAACCTATGTATGTAATACGTGTCGAATTTTTAAGCGGCCCCCGGGGCAGCGTACCTATATACTATATTCAGAATCTGAGATTCCTACGTTAATCCGGGTAGGTCTAATTTCTAGTGTAAATCAACACTAGAAGGGTAGGTAGGTAGTAGTACTCAGTACTCTTGGTAGTAGGTACCTCCCAGTTCTGCCACGCAACATGCAACTCGAAGGAACTAGGATGATTTCAAACTACCGCAGGATGCAAAACATCTAGCTCCGGGGCGGATTCGAACCACCGACATTCCGATCATTAATCAGATGCTCTGTAGATGCACGCAGCACTACCCATTGAGCTAACCGGGCTGATGAATCAATGGAATCGCACGTAGACTAGGATCGGATCAGAGGTAATGAACAAGTTGTGTAGCAGCAAACAGAGATTATTAAAAACGTTATGCAGGCTCACATGTCATGTGGAACATAAAATAATGTCAATAAATTTTTAGATAAATGAATTTAATGATTTTATTCCCTGATATCAGTGCATACTGCATATGAGCAATCTTCTGTCCGACGTCGACACTCATATTTCTATTCGTGACCCAAAGCTAAGAAGTTGAAAAGCGCATCAGCTCACATTAGCTGATGTTGACTAAACCTGAAACCGGGACCTTAGTGGTGTAGTGGTTAGTGTTCTTGACTCTGAATCTGTGGATCGGAGTTTGAATCTCGCTACCAACTTTTAGAAGAATTGAGACTTTTTAATTTTTTTAATTTTACTTCAATATTTTAATATTCATTTTTAAACGGGTTTCTGTGTAGTTCTGAAGACTGAATTAGACTAGTTCTAATTTTGCCTGAAGACAGACTTCAAGCTACTCAGCAGTAAATGTGAGCAGCGCGAGAAAGTTACAAATCTTTTCTCCGAAAATTATAGCCGCGTTTTATGTTTCCTTTGGAATATTGGCATTCAAACCTCATAGTGTAACTACTTCTCACTCAGCAGAAGAGCTTGTTCGTTATGATGTTCTAAATTAACTGAAATATAACGCTTTAGACTGGTTTTAACGTAAGACTGCTTTTATACATTCCACCCTACTAGTCTTACAATTGCAACAATTTTAGGTACAAAATCTGGTGATTTCGACTTGGTAATTATTACGAATTCATGATGTAAATTCATTACGAATCACCTGAGTTTGCACTTACAAATTGTTACAATTGTAAGACTTGTAAGTTGAGCAACAGGTCCCTGGCTTCAAATAATGAGCGCGTATGAGTGCAGGTTCGCAGACACAGTTGTAAAACTAAGTTCGACTAAAATATGTATGTAAGAGTGGTTTTAGAATCAGGGGCACACGTTTCACTTATGTACAGGCGAATACCCCGAAATGAGATAATTGCCACAAACTCGGCATTATAATTTTTTGCAATTGTAGTTGTTGTTTTACTAATATTCATGATTGAAAAAATGAATTTAGAATTTGAAATCATAAAGCTTGGGTAACTTTGAAATCATAAAAATGGTGTCAATGTCATGTACAATTTGTGCAATAATATGCACAGACAGTCATAACGAAGTCATTTCAGATGCTGCTTAATATTTACTACTTAATGTAGGTATGTCTATCTACATATATTAGGCTTGGACTCACGAAGTTAGAACTTTTGATTATCGAAACCTTTCTTTTCGAATAAACGCGAATATCGTGATGAAATATTCTATGTGTATTTCAAACGATCAAGCAAGTGTTCGAGTTAGACCGAGTCTAAGGGCCTATTCCTTTACCGGATGAAACGGACTGGACATATTTTAGTCCGAGGTTTTGGAATGACAAATCGGACTAAACGGACTAAACGAGTTAAAATAAGTCAGCTGCTTAATTTTAGTCTGAACCCATTCCAAAACTACCACTGGATTAAACGGACTTAACATACACGCTTAACATTAGCGTGCATAGTTAAGTTCCGTTTAGTCCGATAAAAACCAGCGCGCCAGAAGTTAAGTCCGTTTAATCCGGAGGTTTTGGAATGGCATTTTTACGCTTAATTTTTAAACTGTTTAGTCCGATTATAATTAGCCCTTTAAGGGGGGGGCTACCTGTAAAGGTGAAAATTTTAGGTTCTCCGATTCGCTTCAAATTTGCACACAATGTAGCCCCGGGGAAGGCGTATCGCAGATGTAACAAACTGGAACCAATGCTTTTGCCAATTTTTTACTAGGGGCTCCCAAAAATTCAATTTTACGTGTAAATCATAGGCGCAAAAAAAAGTTTTTTTGTGCTCACAAAGCGCTCCTTTACTCGAAATTTTTGTTAATACTGACGAAGCGGATTTTTGCATGATTCGATAGCGTAATGTCATATCTCAACCTCTATGATCCATTTTTTTTAATTTTTGCCCATGGCCTGAGCAGTGACGCCAAATGTAAAATCACTCGAATTTGGCGTGCCCAAAAACAGCCATTTTTTCACATTTCGCCCTCAATTTTAGAATTGAAAATACATATCAGAAATCCGGATCACACGATTTTGCGCATGCATGTGGGCTGCTACCATGCCAAGTTTCAGCCTGATTAGCTTGATGTGGTTTGTGTTAGAACTGTTCAACTAAGGGCTACTTTTAGGCTTTTTTGCGTACTTTTGCCTATGTAAATACACTGACGAACGCACTGAACCAAAAGTGCACCTTCAAGCTTAATTGTTCTCATCTGACGTTGGGGTGCTTTGGGGGAGTAACATATGTGAAAATAAGCAAACTTGGAGAACTTTGATTTTTGACCTGGGTAGCCCGCCCCCCTTAACCCTAAGAATTCCACTGCACAAGCAAACAAATGGTTTGAAGTGTACAGTGACGCTGCGAAGATAAGAGAGGGTTAATTAGCGCTATAGAATCACGATGAGACAGGGACGCTTTTACAGGACTTGTCCAAAAACTGTAGCCGGCAGCGCAAAGTCATTAGGTGTTCTAGGCTCGGCTAATAATACACCAGCAGATAATGTTTCACTGAGGCCCAAGACCTTTATTAAAAAATCCGACACATTCCTCAAGGTCTGAGCATAATTTCTGGGACATCAATGCAAGCTTACAGGTGTTTTTTTGACAAGGTTATTTGAGGTGTGGATAATAACAGTAATGAATATTAATTTCCGCAAATGATAGTCGATTGAGGGAACTGAGACATGCCAAATTTATTTGCTGGAAATCCAGATACATTTTCCAGGACATGCAAATTTCCAGGACATGCAAAAACGAATTCTGTCAGATGCGTACTTACGAGTGAGTGTCTGACAGGCTACAAGACCAAGTCGCGGCAACTACGTTGCCAAAAGTTGCCTCGTGTGAAGTGTGAACAGAGCATAAGAGGATTACGTTAAACCTGTGTCACAAAATAGGGGAATGGGGTGAAAATTGGCGCAACATGGGGCGTCCCACGTGGGAATTCCATACCTTTTTCCCATACTGTGGAAAATGAAAAACTATCGGCAGCTCTAGATCTTTTGTTTTCAAAGACAGAAACTTCTACTTCACTGTCCTGAAAAGACTAGAATACCACTTTTTTACCGCATTTCTTGTTATCGTGTTGCCCTTGCATGCAAACCATTCAATATACCTAGTCAAATACGCGTACCGTAAACTTTTCCTTTTGTATCTGGGCGGAGGTTTCGGCCCGCTAGCCGCAGATACGGTATGAAAAAATCGGCTCCTGGGTTGGCTAATATATTCCGACCATTTTCGACTCATTTTGGAGAGCAATTTGTATCAAGAGTAAACAAGCGGCTCATAAACAAGCAATAGCAGCTGGATACATAGCTAATGTAGCGGACAGTCAAGAGTATAGTATTAATGAAGTGAAAGTGTATACTGTACTCGTTGGCTAGCTAAGAGTCTGCACAAATAATCGAGGGCACAGCTGTAAGCTTACTGTGCATTCTTTGCGAGATTAGCAGCACAGCTACAGATTACAGTCAAAAGTCCCCTCAGGAATCTCATGGGTACTGTAAATATTTGTAGTGCAGGTAGTTGTAGGAGGGATAATTTTTATAAATTTGGTCTGCGGACACCTGTATAACCTGAGATACGCTACAACTGTGATAGCATTAAAGGGAATGTTAGTGTATTTACAATGTTGTTAGGACGTTTTATTTCACAAACAATGAAAACAATTAGTTGACAGTTAAGCCAATGTGATTGGTGACACGATACATAGCTGATGATCACAAACAAATAATAAGCAAGCAAATAAATAAATCTGATGATCACAAACAAATAATAATAAAGCAACTAATCAAACGCAGAGACCGCGCTAATGTGGTTAGGTTTCATTTTGAATCAAACTGGAAACTGTTCGGATCGGTCACTTTTGTGTTTGTTCATTTCAATGAATGTCTTTTGCTAGAGCTCAACTAGAATTTAGATTAAAAACATTTCAATAATTTCAGTCTACATCAAACCATAATGCATGCATAAATACGTGCATTAGTACATAAACATCTGCATACATTGCATAAGAAAAGAGAAAAGCAGAAATAAGAATACCAAATGCTATCAAAATAAATAAAATTAATAGCAACTGATATTGCTTTGCTACATTTTATCGATGTATCGCAAACAAAGTACATAACAGGAATAAGTTAAAAAAAACCCAAAAAAACTTTTACCGACGGAAAATCACGCAGGTCTACCAATCGCACAGATTTTGAGTTCACTGCGAAAATATCATCTAAAACTTTGGCAACAGAATTGACAACAAAATGCTTAAGACGGGCTCCTATTAGAGACAAACTTCATAGTTTTGCGCTATTTGACTGGAGAAGCTTACTTCAGCCCCTGATTTGGTATCTTTTTAATGTGGTTGTTTACTTCTGACAGTACAGTTTAAAATTAGCATTATATGACTCCGGAGTCATCGTCACTGACTTCATTTTGCAGTCAATGAGTACAGTCAACCTATTGACGTTACAGGACCAATTTTAATTTATTGTTTTGCTATTCAATCGCAGACTCCAGAGTCAGAGTCAGTGACTTCGAAATTAGCATCACATTAGTCACGACTCACGACTACTTTTTAAATGTTTAGAAATTTTACTTGCACACAAATGTATGCGTGTAGCATACTCTTTGGGATAGTGATGGCTAAGGTGATGCTGATTTCAAAGTTACGGACTCTACTCCGGAGTGGTAGTAACATTAGACTTGTGACGTCATTAGGTTGCCTGCAGTCACGACTATTAAATGAAGTCAGTAACGCTGACTCCGAAGTCCTGTAATGTTTTATTTTGAAGTGCACTAAACATTTGTTTAGTGGGAGCCGGTCCTAAGATTTTGAGCAAAACTGAAGAACGTTTACCTAGTGAATATATATACCTCAAGTCGAATTTGGCTCTCATTGAGATCAAACTGAAGAACGTTTTTGTTGGCTAACTCTTTCGAGATACATAATACATACATATAAAACATTGTATACATATAATCAATACATATAACACTTCAGCAAAAGTATAAAAAATATTAATCATAGACAAAATTATAAAATATCAATCTATTAACTATCAGCAAAAATACAAAAAATATTAATCATAAACAAAACTATAAAATAATATCAATCAATAAAAAGATAAAATAGGATCAAATATCAAAAATATACACAAAAAACAGAACTTACTATTTGCAAGATTTTTGAGCTATTCAATTGTTCAACTTTGTAAGTTTTGTTTTGTTATACTGCTTTTGGGTCTGGTATTCCATTAGAAAGCGCTACGTTAGAAAACAAACACTTTTATGCAAAATGGCCAAAGTAGGAATAGCTCCAGATGTTGCGCAAATAATCAAAAAAACAATTCAGTACAATATGTTCATTATGGCTGGAAATTTCTTCTATTTCTTTTCATCTGTTTTCGTCTTTTTATTCTTTTATTCTTTTTATTCGGTTGCAACAACTGTTTCCATAGTTGGAAAGAACGGATTTTGAAATGGTCAGCTTCTTTCGTAGCTAAAAACAAATAAAAAACTTAAAAGGAAAAGTCCCAACAAGTCTATCAAGCTGACAGAATATTTGTAGTCGAAATATACTTAAGGGGGTAGTGTCGCGAAAGCAGTCGATTTTGCGTAACTGTAAAACATTTTTAGAAAAAGATAAGACATCGTTCTTTATACATTTTGAAATTATATGTTAAGGCAAGTATTTTCGCCAAGTTTCATCAACATTGATACAGTATACTGTTTGCAGTGAGGTCGCAAAGTCGGAAAAATGACGTTTTAAAAACCTATTCACATTCGACTTTTTCGTCACAATTATCAACTTATTTGTTTAGTCTGTTTACATAGACTAAAAGGGCATATGTTGTAGTCTATGCACACAAAATTTAGTGCAAATTGCTTGAGTGGTTGCGGAGTAATACCTGTTTGAACTGTGAAACTGTGCGTAAACAGTGAAGTACTCACAGCACTAATGATAAATTGTGAAAAATTTAGACGCTTATTTTAAAATCAAAAGAAAAACGAACGTTTATTTTTCTTTTTTCTTATTTGTGGCAAAAAACTGTGCGTCTACACGTTATGTGTGCTTCACAAGCTGGCCAATCTGATATCTGGCTGAATTTTTTGAATTTTCATGTCCTTATTGTGTGATGTCTGGCTTACAATCGGTGATTGGTTCAAGATATTGGTAGATATTGGTAGTCTACTGTCTGGCAGTACTTATTTAACACAGTATAGCATTGGACTAGTTTCACCGTGAACGTACAAGTTCAAAGCAAAAAGATCTCTTTTTGCAACCTATGAGCAAAACTGCTTTCGCGATACTACCCCCTTAACAGATGGAACTAACTACAGCACCGATCAGAACTAACTACCTATGTATGTACACTGATGTATGTTGCACTGATCGAATCATAGGGTGACTGACTGCAGTGTCATTGCATTGATGTAAATCTTTATATTTCCGAGTTCCTAAAGTTCGTGTTTGAAGTAAACCTCTAGCAGCATTAGTGTGCTAGTATGTGTGCTCTGTAGGGACTACTTGGCACCTTTAAGCCTAGTTCATACTCGTCCGAATGCTTGTCCCCACCGATGTGTCCCTAAGCAGTTCCAAGAAAACAACATGACAAATTTTACCAGTTTTAAAGGGCTAAAAGTTCAGATAGTATACAAAAAATAATACAACTGTTCTGTCAGCTTCACAATAGCTGCTTGTAAATTGTCAAGGGCAAGTACAAACGGGCATTAAAAGCCTAATGAGTCTCAACTTAAGTCTCAACTCAATGAGGACAGATTATAACACAGACAAACACAGATTATAGATTTGAAATACATAATTTTGACTTGGGTGTCAGCACTCACCACCCTTGAAAACGGCCTTTAGTAAACTTAGGTTGTGAATGCACACTATGTGAATCTGACCTTTTCTCTTTTCCTGCTTCAGGGAGAAATATCGATTAGCAAAAATGAGGCAACGTCGTGAAAAGAATTCTATTGCGTTTGGTATATCTTCCAAGATTTTCTAAACAAAAAATACTGTGAAGAAACGGTGCAATCCAGTAGCCCACTGATGAAGTCACAAGAAACTGTTCCTAAATGAAACTAAAATAATAGATTTTGGACTAGTAACTGGATTAAAACAAAAAGAATCGATTTTAAAACTGCCAAGAGATAGCTAGTACACGTCAGTTTACAAGTCTGTAGTCGTAGAAGTCATGCCACTAAAATAAGTTTCACATATACTTAAGATATGACTAGGATTGCCGTAAGTTTACAGAAATCTAGAAGAGTATTGCGTTGCCCACTACCGAAGTAAGAAATGAAGTAGAATAGTTTCTGATTTATGGGCTAGGTTCTCAAATTGTCATTATTATCGATAAAATTTCTCGATAAATCGATACAAATCCAGGCCTTATATAGAACATAAGTACCTCTGGTGACAACTTGTACACCGCAGGTTTGCTGAGTTCGCTTGTACCATCTAGTACGGTTCCAAGAAGGCTTATGGATCCTGAAATAAATTCACGAAGCTGAACCAATTGCATTTAACTTTTGACTCGAGCACCGACTAATTCAGCTTATCTTTGGGAGTTCGTTTAGTTCTCTATCAGAAAGAAACTAAATACACTGCTTTTGTAAATTTTGCTAACAGTTTTGCAGTATTACAAAAAATGTTTCAGGATGTTAAAATTAAGCCGAGTCAGACCACATACATACTTTGTTCCAGATATGTAAGGATTTTTGCCAACTGTATTGTACCGGTTATATTTTGCACTATATTTAAGCACTTTTCCGACTGTATTGTACCGATTATATTTTGCACTGAAAAGATCTATAAGTTACATTTGCTGAACTTTGCGGATTTGTAAATCTTAGGAACAGGGCTTAGAATGCATTTGTAAATCTTAGAAACAGGGCTTAGAATGCATGACTAACGTTGACCTAGAACAAACCTCATTTTGCTTAACTCATTTTTGCTTGTTGCTAACTACTGATCGCCAAATAAACGTACCAAAACCAAACGTCTGGAAAAACGTAGACGTCGGCTTGGTCGTCCAGCCTTGGCTGCGGCTCCCCCCGGCTTAGTCGTTCCGGATTGGCTGCGGCTCCCCCCGGCTTGGTCGTCCCGGATGGGCTGCGGCTCCCCCCGGCTTGGTCGTCCCGGATTGGCTGCGGCTCCCCCCGGCTTGGTCGTCCCGGATGGGCTGCGGCTCCCCCCGGCTTGGTCGTCCCGGATGGGCTGCGGCTCCCCCCGGCTTGGTCGTCCCGGATTGGCTGCGGCTCCCTCCGGCTTGGTCGTCCCGGATTGGCTGCGGCTCTACCTGGCTTGGTCGTTCCTGATTGGCTGTGCCATCCGGCCTGGTCGTCCCTGATTGGCTGCTGTTGAGCGTCAAGTGTCAAACCTAAACCAATATTATGTAGGTTAACGACTCTCAATATGGAAAGGGTCAGTATCATAGTTTCAACTCCGGCAAATGCCAGTTTTGAACCAAGATTCTGACCTGAAAATTAAAATTACTAATGAAAATTAAAATTACTAATGTTTTAAATCATTTCAATCGTAACAGTCATATTCAACCCTATGCTACAAGTATATACCTATGCCATCACTTCTTACGTCCACAGATGTCCAATCCACTATATACCCAGTTTTCTATTCCAACGCTAAATAGCTAAACCTATGCAATTTGCATCTTACATATAATTAGTATAAAATTGTTCTACATATAAAATACACTTAGTACACACGTTTACAATATTACTACATATCATTAGTGCTTAATATAACTAGAATTCAGCTAAAAAGTGATGATAGCTAAAAAAATTCTCGCAAAAAGTCAAACTTCTTTCCCCTTTCTTTCAAAGTTGTTTAGTACATTTGTCGTGCTTTTCCATTTTTTATATTCCGAAATTAATTTTCATTAAGCTGAAAAATATGCTGAAAAAATCTTACAAATCGAAGCAGTAAATTACTGAAAATTACAAAAAAAATTTCGAGATAAATATCAGCCTAAAACAAAAACAACAAACTGTAGCGAAAAAATTGTCATTGTTTAAATATGCTTATTCCATTTTTTAGTCTTATGCTGAAATTTTTGCATTTAGTTGAAAATTATTTTTCATTAAGCTGAAAATTATGAAGGTGTTAAAACTTTGTAATCGAAGGTGTTAAAACTTTGTAATCTTATCAAATTAATACTTTGTTAATTAATACTCTAATACATACTTTGTAATCACAGCAGAAAGTTTTCAATTGAAGTTGAAAATTAAAAAATAAAAATTAACAGTCTAAAACGAAAGTGAAAAAATTGTTCAAAACATTTTTGATGCAGCTAATGAAAATTGAACGGATCCAAAACAGCAAAAATTAATTTTATAAACTACTTATCCACTAAACTTAAACATACATATATAGAAAAAAATAAAATAATGTAAACATGCAAACACAAGACAGTAGAAACAAGACCAACATAAAAAAAATTCGGACAAATACTGAATTAAATAATAGTTTACAAAACAAATTCTTGACGTTAAGGATTTAATTCAAAAGTCAGTTGCTGCGTCAAAAAGTTGATTAAAAAAATAAAAAATACTAAAAAAAAACAGAAACCTAAAAAATAAAACATCTCCAACGGTCGAAGATCAACCGAAGAAGGCAAAAAATCATAACACTAGAACAATAATTATTTATTGTGCTAATGTTGGTTTTAATCGAAAATACTGAACCCTGAAGCAACATTTAGTTGCCTCAGTGTTTAGTATTACCTACTTAATAGGGTCAATTCATTTTTCGTCACGACCTAATATATATACTAATAATACCCTCTATTGTATCAATGTTTACACATTGGTATAATACAGGGTATTGCACAATGAATACGCCTACAGCAAGAACTTGACGTTTATCAATTTTGATATGACAATCAATTACATCCGACATACGCTTCAGGTCAAGCTTTTCAACCCAAAAGTAGCCCCCTATGCCACCTAAATCTAGCTATGTACGTACGGAACATATAAGGATCGATTCATACTTACAGCCGTATGTCCGTTTAGCCGTTAAAATTACAATCACGCTACAATGTAATCATAAACATTATTAGTGGCGTGATTTTTTTGTAGTTTTGTCGGCTGCACGGACATACGGCTGTAAGTATGAATCGACCCAAAAGGGGCTTTTCCAGCCCAAAGACAGAAATCCCACCAACCATCCCCAAAACTTGACCTGAAGCACGAAAGCGATTGTCGTAACGTCAATGTCACAAAGTGTCTTTCTTTGCGACAGGAGCACATAATGGCTCATACAGATTACACATTATGTACTCTTGACCTAAAAGTTTAATCAGGGTCTTTTCAAGCGTTTTGTAGACAGTTTATGTAGTCTTACGGAAATTAATTATGGGCTATACGGACATACGGCTGAAAGTATGAATTGACCCTTAAGCTTAAACCTAAAGCTTAACCTAAGATCAGAAAAATACTAAATACTAGGCCAATACATTGGACTAGTATTTGGTATTAAATACTGCATTGTACCGTAACGGTACAGGGCAGAATCGCAGTGACAGCTGGCATACCGAAGTAAATCCCAAGAAGGGATACCAAAATGAATTCTTCCGGGTAACAAAAACATGATTCGTCCAAATACCAGAGATGAAATGCGAAATCGTCCAAAACCTAAATTCCTATCTGGTTAGCTAATGCGTTGGGGGGGGGACTTCTCATAGCAATGCGTAAATATAATCAAGGAGAAAGTCTGTCACATTTAAACTACATGAATAAAATGAAGGTAACAAAATCTAAACATAATAAGAAGTCATTGGAATCACCTTTAGCGCGGCATTTCTTCCGTTTGTTTATGCAAATTATGATTGCAGCCTCCGAGATCTAAAATAATTAATAGTTCATTAACAACAAACATATACGTTTGGTTTGACAGTTTTAAAGCAGAAAAATGGGTCTTGTAGGAAACCAGGTTAAGCGGACCTGATTTACATTTGGTTCCTTTGAACTGGGTTCAGTCTCAATTTTTTAGTCAGTCAACATATTTAATCGTAAAGCGAATTGATCACTCTAAAGAATGTGACTCGTAGCTAAGCTCACATCTGCTACATTTTTCAACCAATTGCCTAGTAAAACAAATAAAACTGGAAGCGATATTTATTTCAGGTAACTGGCAACTAAGTAGACTCTTCCTACAAAAGATCTTATCCAACAAAGATTTACCGAATTAGGTTTACGTCGGTTAATAACAGCAAATGAGTAATTAAATCAGACTAAAATTACTAATTACTAACTAAACACTTTTTATAGATTAAGCATTAAAATTACATTTGATCCCTTAGCTCATTCGTTGAACGAATCTAATCTAATAGGGTAATAACAATGAAGACAATATTCAGCTTACCCCAGCTGAACGGCAGAAGAGATCATTTTCAAGACGTTCTGACCCTGGTTCAACCTTCGCTCGCCGACTATAAAAAACAATCTAAATAGTTTTCCAACAGTATTTTCGTTTTTCTGCGTGTTCCTTCTACTGGGGGATAATAAGCTACACTCAAGTCATAACCAGAAATGCTAATGCTATTGGGTAAAACCTCCCATAAATTGATAACATTTCGGACAAACACCGTCCTACAGCTGTCACTCGAGCACTATCTATGTCTTTGGGTTGGGTGCGCTATTGGCTTCAACCTGTACAATTTCCTCAGTTTTATGCTCGAAAATAGGATCAAGTGCAGTTGGGGGGGGGAATAGGGTGGACCTATTTTTTTGAGTAGAGCACTTTGAGGGAAGCATTTTTTATAATAGAACCCTATCCACAAATTTGGATTTTCTGAGCTGTGACCCCTTGAAAATTGCATTTTCAGTGTTTTTGGAAGTGAACGTAGGCTAAAGTTCGAAGCCGAAAATGGCTATTGTCTGTTTTTTTATAGTTTTGAGTGCGTTATGATGTTTTAAGGCATCGTCTAGGCTTAGTTGGCAGGATTCTCTAGGGAACCGTGTCAAAAATACGCTAAATCGTGTACACGATTTATTTACACGATTAAAATTCTTGTATTTTTCAATGTGCAATCGTGTAAGGGCTTTAAAATTCGTGTGCAAATCGTGTAGCCATTGACTTTTATTAATGTGAAACTTTTTGATACGAAAAGTGTCAAATTTGTGCATCTTACAGACGTACATGCTACGCAATATTAAGATAACTTATGTTGTTATGTTAAATGTTCAGTAGTGCTTGCATTGCATTAACATAAATTTCTTCAATACTTTTTTCATTTATATTGACTTCGCACTTGCGTCAAATTAGACTACAAATATTGCAGAAAATTGCAAAGATTTCGGAGAAAATAAAAAATTTGCAAACGTACATAAAGTGTTTGTGTAATTTCAAGTAAAAGCACCCCCTGTCTGTCCATGTCTGCATAAGTGCGGATTTTGTTTCTTAGCGGCTTCTTAAATTTGTAAGCATCCAGTAAGTAGCACTGGCAAATACATAGCAGGTGTGAATACTTTTACTTTGCGTCATTATTTACTCTCATGTTTGGAAAAAATGCTGACTGCAAATCAAAACTTATTTAACTTACTTAACTTACTTAACTTGACACTTTACACTTAACACTTAACAGTAATAACAGTAACAGTAACTTAACACTGTGCTGTGCTTAATATACATGTTTTAATTGACGTTTAATTGGTGCTAAAAACAATTTAAAAAGCTCCAATTTCAATGAAACTTAACTCTTGCGAAATTATGAGCACATACCAAATATTAAAAAAATATAGGCACGTGCTATGTCAGTTAATTAAACTACACTAAAAACCTAATAGCGAACTATAGAAAAATAAATGCACTAATGCACAGGACTGGCTGTTTGGCGAATGCTCAATGATATCTACTTTCTAGCTGACACAACATATGGGTTTAAAAACTTAAAAATACATAAATTTACGAATCGTGTAGGAATCGTGTAAACTTTTTGTAAATCGTGTAAGCTTCCAGATAAATTCGTGTAGCAATTCGTGTGAATATCGTGTAAAATAAATCGTCTACACGAATTTATTTTTGACACGGTTAAGGCTAAGCTGGCAGGATTTTTTCTGAAAATTTTGGCTTTGCTTTTGGCTTTTTTCTGAAAAAAGCCTAAGCCTAAGCCCCATACTAAGCCTAAGCCCTAAGCCTAAGCCTAAGCCCAAGCCTAAATTAAGGCCAAGTTTGAATTTGGTCAAAAATTGGACGTTTTTTGCGAATTCGGCCTATTTTTCGGCAGGAATCCGGTCAAAGAGCCTTTGTTTTGATTCTAAAACATCGTAAACAATAATTTGACACCATTTAGACACGATTAGAACGGAAAAAACAAGAGCTTCGGAAAAAAATTGCGAAAACGCCCCTCACTGAGGGTTCAGATTTCGGGGGGTCGTATCTCAGAAAATCCAAAAAATGAAATAGGGGTTCTTGAAGCAAAAATGCTTCCCCCAAATTGCTCTACTCAAAAAATAGGTCCACTATTTTTCCCCTCCAACTGCATTTAACCGCGAAAATACGCTCGACCCGGTAAATCCGGTAAATGGGGTCAAGTTATAAAAGCCAGCTGCTGCTATAACCAATTACATTGATAACGGCAGCGGTAGGTAAAGTTATCAGTTGTTACAAGACAAATCGAAATTTGATTCATGTTCGAGATCAATTTTTACTCAGACTATCAATAAACATTGAAGGCTATTCTTATGTTATACGGCTAACTTACCATTAAAAAAGTCTTCACCCATGCGTCAGCTCCACAAATTAGTAATAGATTGCAACAAAACCGATTCTGCAGACGCACTTACAAACCTGCAACTACCAACGGAACGCAGTGAACCTGAAATTGCCATACTGACAAAATGTTTGACTGCACACTTCATTTGCATATTTGTGCATCACGTGACCTACTGTTACACCAATCATGTTTCGACAACGTATATCTGAACGTACAATATCAATCGATAATATTCTGAACGTGTTAATGCAGTCCACAAGTACATGAATCCGTCAACGGCACTCCAAACGAAAGTATGTGTGTGGAACAACAAAAATTTCTGTATGATCCTTTTTGATTCCTTTTTCTCTATTTGTCGTCAATAAACCAAAAACTAAAGAAAAATGGGCAATGACACTTTGTCTTTTGGCTGATTGGCTTAATTATTGTTGTAGTTTAGCATGTAATCTTATGGTTCCAAACTAATTACGCACTCCTTTACAGTTTTCCATTTGGAGTCATTGCATCTTATTGGAGCTTTATTGGAGTCAATGCATTTTATATATTTTTGTTCCTTCTAGAGAAGGAACTATTGTTTTGAAACTAACTCTGCGCAGTGTAAAAGTAGCAGCAACATGCTGTCATGCGCATATAATTAACACGTAAAGTCAGTATGGGAGCTGATTCCTCTTTTTTTGAAAACGGCGTTGTTCGCAATTTTAAACGAAAGAATTGTAAAAAACACTTTTTTAGAAGTCTTCCGTTGTAATTTTAATTGAGTTTTGTTCTTTAAAATTTTTTGCGCATTGTTATGTTTCAGACAAAAGACATATGCAATTCACGTGACTGCCTTGACTGTTGTCTGTGTTCCAGTTTCAAACTTTCTTTTTCACAAAAAAATGTGGCTTAACCTCTAGCACTTCAGCTCAAGCAAAGTTATGTACTGTATGTTTATTATTACTAAAAAATACTAAGTATAATTGTGAATAATTATTCAGCTCTCATATTAGTCAGGTTTCTTTCAAGATCAGTGACAATTAAACATCAATACCAATCGAAGTAGCGTGGCCGAGTGGTCAAAGGCGCTATTTCAAGAGGGTTGTCTTACTGCATGGGTTCGACCTTCACAGTTGTATTTTTTCCATAAAAGTTATTAGGTGCTGTAGCTTGTAAAATCTGTTTTGAACTATAATTTTTGTGAATAAAGTGAACTGAGTTCTGAAATCAAAGGTAGTTTTGGCAACTATTACATGTTTCTGGCCAGTTTTTTTAAGTTTTTACAGTAACTCAGTATGTATTTATGTAAGCGCTGATACCAAGTTATGCAAATGTTGCAGGTACTATTAAGAATCGCTATGCACACTGAAGGCTAAGCTAAATTTGGCCAAATGTTAAGGATGACTATTATGGATTTTGCACTCAACAAAGGAACCTTGCCCCTTTTGGGGCCTGCTTGTTAAGTTGTACTGAATATACAAAAGGATTGTGTCAGATTGCGTTTTCACATTTTGATATGAGCTTTTACTGACAACGCTTGTATTCTGTGCTGAGTTCTATTTAAACCATTTAACAGTTACATATTTATACACTAGCATTAAACGTTTTCAATCACAGTATGCGTTTTTGATGGAGGGATTCTTTCCAGTTTGTAAATCCAACAACATTTACTGTACAAGAATCAGCAGGTAGAACCATCTCATAATCTTAACGAAGAACGCTCTTTAATGTGACAACAATCTATTTTGCAGCACATCCAGAATTCTGGAATAGCCTAGTTGGTTACAGTTGAAAGCACATCTACAAAGGCAGGGTTTTGCAAAAAGTGTTCAACTTTACACTCGGTCTAAATCGATCTTTTCGTATGAAATAAAACATCGTAATGAAAAATTCTATGCGTAATCCATGCGATCACGTGTTCAACTAAGGGCCTATTTCTTTACCGGATTAAAGGGTTAATTATAATCGAACTAAACGGTTTAAAAATTATGCTGAAAAATGCCAATCCAAAACCTCCGAATTAAACAGACCTAACTTTAAGCGCGCTGCTTTTTAATTGGACTAAACGGACTTAACTAATGTTAACGCTAATGTTAAGCGTGCATGTTAAATCTGTTTAGTCCAGTTTGGTAGTTTGGGAATGGGGTCAGACTAAATTAAGCCGCTGACTTATTTTAACTCGTTTAGTCCGTTTAACCCGAATTGCCGATCCAAAACCTCGGACTAAAATAGGTCCAGTCCGTTTAATCCGGTAAAAAAATTGGCCCTTAGACTAGGTTCAAGTTAAACGCGCTTTGTGAATTCCAGCCATAGCATGACTTCTTGAGAATGCTCAAAGTAAATTCATGCCAGTTTAATGTTTTCTGCCGTATCACTCAGCAAAACCTGGCCCGTAGATTTATTGTTTTCGTCACTGTCGTCGGCTTCGTCGCTGGATTTCATGCATGGGAGGTTGTATTCTTTGAACCGTTCACGAATTGACATTTCTGGGTGTTCCACTGTTGAAAAAACAAAACAAGTGTAGTGTTTTTTTAGCTATAGCTAAATAATGTATATATGTTACCGTTACTACCTCGAATAAAGCTCCACTGAAGTCCTTTACGAAACAACAACGCCCCTGGGGTTTTATTCGAGGTAGGTAATACGGTATGTGCACAAGGAAAATACGATTGAAAACGTAGGTATAAATTTCAAACGTGTAAACGTTTTGAATTTCGAAACGGTTCCCCAGGCAAGTGATTGCTACATATGTACATAAGCACATATGAGCTGAAGCCAATTAAAAACAAAGCATTGACCATACCTTATGACCATACGGAATAGGCAAAATCGGTTGAAACATTTCCGTGGCACTATGTCGTTACATTGGGAAACTATACTTACACATACATTTGTGTGGTGTTCAGAAATAAACGAAGAAAAAATGTAAAGACGCTACAGGTAAAGTGTATTCCTACGGTAGCTACGCTCAGGAGCGAATCTGAACAGAGGTGTGTTCAATCGTTTTCTTGGGCAAAAAAAGTTTGTCTAAAATCAAGATAAATGTACTGATACACATCACAAAGTGCATATTTAGTACCTTCAGCTAGTTCAGGTGAAATGAAGGTCATCTGCTGTTCAGTGAGGCGATACTTATTGAGGTGACTTTTGAAGATGTGCTCCCTGACTTTGGAGGAGGACTTTGTGTGCGGCAGTTTCACGATTTTGTGTTCCCAGAATTTGTCCTTTTCCAACGAGCCCATACGCCCGTGCAGCGTGTCCGCTATGATGTAACCGTTCTAGACAAATATAGCACAAGTAAAGCCCGGTTCATACTTGTCCTTAAGAGCATAGGGACAGGGACGAGGACAAATTTCGGCCAGCTATTACGAAGCATTCATAGAACTATTTCGGCTAATTTTTTGCCTGGGAATTGGACATGAGCCTAACTTCCTTCGTGCAAAACATTGATCCATTTGGCCACGTAGTTTTCTTTGAACTGCTTAAGGACAAAACGATAGGGATAAGAATAAGGACAAGTATGAACCGGGCTTTAGACAGCACTAGTACTTACATATACTCACTCACTCATACTCACAGCACAGACTGGGGGTGGTTATACCAATTTACAAATCTTACAATTGTAACAATTTTAGTGGAAGATCAAGTGATTCGTAATTATACTCTACAACGAACTCTTGACGAATCACCTGACTTTGCACTTACAATAGTTTTGTTACCATACTTGTAGGATTGGTAATTATTTGGTGCAACCACCCTCTGTTGTTACATCGAGCGACTGTGAGAGTGTGAGTAGTGGCCAGCGTGTCAAAAAGCAACAGCATAACAAAATGGTTCTTCACAAATTTATAGCCTCAGCATTGCTCGATGTAATTAGTTAGCTGACTCCTGCAGCCCGTTTCAATGTAGGCCCACAAATTTGTGGGCCTGTGAGCCTGTGCCTGTGAGTTCTGTTTCACTATCTCACAGGCACTGGCCACAGCTCACAGGCCACAGGCCACAGGCACAGGTAAATTTTGAACAGCCACAAATAGCTCACAGGCTGTTCGGTTTCAATAAAAATTTGTGCCTGTGAGCAGTCTCACAATTGTGGCGTTTTTTCACAGGCCGACGGGTGGCTTGTGAGGGCGCAAATATAGATAATATATGCTGTAATGGAACTTTTTGTAGTTAGATTTTAATTCATCTTTGCTTGCTAATGTATTTGGTGCGTTTTGGAGTGTTTTAAAGCAGAAATATTAGCTTTTCCAAAAATTTCGCAAAAGTTTATATGTTGGAAATTAATGTATTAACAAAGTTGTAGGTACAATTTTTACTGTAAAACTTTAGTATAAATGCCAATAAAAGCAGTTACAAAAGCATTTAAATAATTAAATAATTTTCCAATCATATAAGACGCATATAACAGCCATGCTGTTATTCAGCAGCGTAGATATGTGCGTTTGCTAGCAAGCCGAGCATGCGGTCAGATTGGGTGTGTCACCTGTGAAATTGCGACCTGTGCCTGTGGACTGTGACAGGCAGCATTTTATACTTATTGAAACGGGATTCACAGGCACCTGTGGCCACAGGTCACAGGCCCACAAATTTGTGCCTGTGGGCCTGTGAGTTTATTGAAACGGGCTACTGGTCTGCCTACCAATGATGCAGCCAAAGTTAACATCGCTTTTCCAAGATCAAGTTTCCTTAGTATACAACTGTTCTTAAGCATAGGGCCACAGTTATGAACTAGGGGTCTTATCCAAAATTGGATTTATCGGATTAGATTTAACATTATTTCGTCAATAACGCAGCATCAGTTAAACGTAACTTATTGAAACTTGGCACACACCGAGGCACTGTATGTGAGCTATGTTGGGCAAAATTTCAGCCGACTATTTTAATTTTGTGCTGCGCTATTAGCAAAATTAATTTAAATTTAATCTGTTAAATCCAATTTTGGATAAGGCCCCTGGTCTAGGCAATGTGCGTAGACTGAGTCTGGTCTAACCTGCACATTCTTGTCGACGACGTAGGACATTTCAAAGTCTTCCTCGTCTTCCCCGAAGGGATTGAAAATGTCCTCGGCCACTTGCAGCCATCCCATGTAGAAAATGAACTCCAGGATGGTGAAAAAGGGCACGTACAAATCTGGGCCTGAGCCCTGAAACAAAGTCATTTTATGACACTCTTCCCATTGGTCAGCTTGGCACCTGACAGTACTGTAGAAGCATTGGTATTGATGAACAATAGACCCTTAGCAGAGTATATAGTACTAAGGCTCGATTCATACTTTCGTCCGCATGTCCGTTCAGCCGGCAGAATGACGTCACTAGCAGCCTAGTGCAGTGGATCAGCCAGCGCATGTGACATCATTAGTTCATCATTTTGTCGGCTGAACGGACATATGGACAAAAGTATGAATAGAGCCTTACTGTTGTAAATACAGGGTCCTAGCCCCCTTGACCCTGCCCTTTTGATGTCCATTTGACATTGATCGATATTCATGGAAACCAGTGCGGAACTAAGACTAAAAGTCACTCCTTTTTAAGAATATCTTATAAATCTGAAGTCCGAAAAGTATTTGAATGGTTTCCTAATTGTAATTCATAATACCAAAGGAGTCCTACTTTAGTGTGCACAAACTGCCTTCCGACGATGCAGAATGCAAAGTATCCGTAGGTGGCGAGCGTGGCGACCTGGGTGTAGACCAGCGGGATCTGGATCCATTCGTAGCGACGCAGTTGGCCCAGTTGGCTGCGCATCACGTTGATCTCCTGGATCAGGCGGTCGTGCTGGATGGAGTCCACTAGGCCTTCGTCTCGGCACTGGCCTGCAACACTAAACAGCATCAGAATGACCCATTTCTGAATCTGCAGACCCGCGCTCTACCATTTGATCTAGTTGGCCAACTTTCAACTGTTATAAATCGTCTGTAATACCTACATATGTTAGCTTGTTTGTCATAAGTTACAAACGGTAGTTTAGCTGTAGAAATATTTTGTAGGGTGCAATTATTACACTTTGATACAAACTAATTAAGAATGCTGATTGAACACGCAAATAAACGGTCCGCCAATCAAAACTCTGCTCCCAGGCAGTCGTCGCTGATTAAATAATCAACCGCTCCGCCCTCTAGTTACTAACGCTTCGCCATTTTTACGCGGCCCCTGCCGCGTATATACTATATTCAGAATCTGTGATTCCTACGTTAATCTGGGTAGGTCGATTTTCTAGTGTTAATTAACACTAGAAGGGTAGGTACCTCGCTGTTCTGACAGTCTGCCCACACATTATGAACTGACAGTTTGGCGAAAAGCACAGACTATGGGTATGCAGAACGACCCCAGGCAAAAGGTGCAGCTCCGGGGCGGAATCGAACCACAGACGTTCTGATCCGAAATCAGATGCTCAGTAACTGCGCGCAGCACTTACCAACTGAGCCACCCTGGCTAACGGTTCGGTTTGATTGAAGATAGACTTTCAGCGTACGAATCAAACAGTCGTAGAAATGTACATAAGAATTTACTAGCAAAAGAAATGCCTTAGAATAAGTATAATAATATTTGCTTGACGTTGAAGCAATTAAATTATTTTTATATTTTTGAGATAAAAAATTACATCTAGTACTAATGTCTAACTATTTGTCTTTTGTTGAAGAAGAACTTTCAATAGTCGAAGTTATCATCTTCGCACCAGAAGTCTCATTGTGTATTGGTTAGCTCTCTGGATTCTTAGTTCATTGGTCCGAGTTTGAATCTCGGTGAGACGTTCTATTTTGTACTTCAAAGGTTGACTTCAAAAATCTAATAACGTCTTTCAATTTATTCTTTCAATTTTTGTTGTTTGAAAAGCTTTGGAGCTACTCAACAGTGACTGTGTGCAAAAATTAGAATTTAAAAAATAATTTTATCCACAATAAGTGGACGCGTTTAATATTTCTCTGGATATATTATAATATAGCAGAAGAGCTTGTTTCTCACTGAATGCGTTATGTTATGCTCCACTGTTGTTCTATACGAGTGAGACACCATTATGTACTCTTGATAAGACTGACAAAAAAGACTTAAGTTACACTTATGTACTCTTGATAATACTGACATATGAGATTGGTCATCCACATGATGGGCACCAGCTGGGAAGAGTAAGGGATGCTGAGCTCGTCGAATTGCTCCTTCTCCTCTTGCGTCATCAGTCCGCATTGGATTAGGTGTTTGTCCTTGGGGAAGCGCTTTTTGGTGCGCATGGCGATTTTGCGCCAAGAAAACAGACAGGCCAAATTGTAGTAGCGCGCCAGAGTGCGTCGGATCAAACGACTGCGCTCGGGATCACCGCCCTGAACACAAACAAGAGTTAGAGGGAGAAAACTTACTGAAAGAAAGACAGCTTTAGCATATGTATATTGGACTTGGTATGCCCTAAAGGGATTTGAAACACCCATCTCTGGATCTGCAGGGCAGCGCTCTAACATTTGAGATACAGACAATTAAGTCTAATTTTAGTTATAATTGTAGTATGGACAATTTAATTCAGTTATAATTGTAGTATGGACATTTTAATTCAGTTTTATTATTATATACACAACAAACTAGCTTTAGTTTATAGTTGGAGTATAATAGAAATAATACTTATGATTTACATACACTTTTATTAGACAAAAGATTTCTTTCTGCGTCAGTTTTTTGCACTGACTCCGCTAGGCCGAAACAACAAATACGAATTAAGGAATAAATTAAATTTCTGAACTAATGTCAAGAAACAGGGAAAGAATTTTTATGTAAAGAAAGACATCAATAACATCAAAACAACCCAGTGAAAAATCGAACCACCCAA
The DNA here is from genome assembly GCA_030248245.1 of Trissonchulus sp. WLG1_4. NCBI lineage: Eukaryota > Metazoa > Nematoda > Enoplea > Enoplida > Ironidae > Trissonchulus > Trissonchulus sp. WLG1_4. The sequence goes on from JASANF010015972.1 coordinate 29,874, forward strand.
TCTCGGATGTTCAGATCAAATATTGAGCTGCCGTTAATCCCTTTAAGTACCCAACAGGCTATCTTACTTCACATTCACACTAGCAACTAACCCGAATGGCGCTACTGACAAAAATCATGAAGCGATCAGGGCTGCTGATCTGAGTGTACTGATCGTACCAGCGACGAATGACTTGGGACACGAAAAATCCCAGCACAAATGACAGTGGTATGCGCTTGGTGGCTTTATCGAAGTATTTCTGAACACTGGCAAAAACGACACGTTGCTCCTCTGTGAGAGCTAGCCGGTAAATTAGAGATAGAAGTGAATAGGCCACACAAAATACTAGCAGTTTCCTCCAAATGTGCTTCCATATACTGCCTTGCCATCGAAAGAGAAGCTCGAAAAAACCCCCGTGTATCGGGGATGTCGTATAGGCGATTGTCATTGCAGGAGTGGGTTAGAAACTGACTTGCATTACAGCAGCTCAGGTTGAGAATTGGAATAAGTAGAGACCAGAAAGAGGATAAGTTATTGTGATTGACGGACAAAAATTGAAATTAATCAGCATATTTTTAGCATTTTCTGAAAAAAAAGTAGTATTGAAACCTCTGTTTAATCACATACCTATACATGTAATATTGACAAATGAATGAATGAAATACGCTAATTATGAGCAAAACATGCATAAAGCCGCTAGGGAAAAGGCTTCGCTTTTGCTGAAACGTACACTATATAAACTTTACACCATGTAGATTATGTATTTCTTTTACATGGGTGCGTTTTCAATCAATAATGGGGTTGGCTACAAATTGAAATTAGAAATGATCTGACCTTAGGTAGGTACTCTTTAGTTAAAATTGTTCGTTTTGAAAAATTGCCCTGGGGGTAGTTTCAGAAACTTTACATAAGTCTTTACATAAAGTATTACATAAATTGAATTTATGGGAGAACTTATGAGAAGGTTACGAGTGGTACATAAAGTGTTTCAGATGTCTTCACATAACCTTCCCATAAGTTCTCCCATAAAGTTCTCACATAAAATTATATGCTCTCGCTGAAAACCGCATGGAATGCGCACGCACACGCGCTCGCACAATTAGATGCCTAGCAGCACGATCACAGCTTTGATTTTCGTACTGAGGGTGCGCTCGTTTAAAATCTCAATTTAAAAAGTAATGAATAGGTTCGTTAGTCGATTTAATTATTCAAGCGCATAACAGTTACCACCATACCTTCTGCTGTCGTTTTATAGTAAAATCTTAAAATCAGATTTTTCAGAAAAGTTCAATAAAGTTTTAAAAAATACATTCCCTAAACTATGCCACTTTATGCTCTACCCAGCGAATCAGTTTTCATGCTATTTTGAGGTTTGTACCAATTATTTAGCTCAAAAATGAGTTATGGGTGCTCTCACGTTCTCCTAAATTTATGAGAAATCTCGGCACCCACATTTAGCATTTTATGAGTAGCCTCAAGTCTTTACACAAATTTATGTAGTAATTATCAGGCTACCCATAAATTTAGGTGGAAAACATAAATTTATGATAGAACATGAGGTGATCCAGAAGTTATGTCAAGCTTCTGAAACACCTATAACGATATGTAAGACTTTATGGGACCCATAAGACTTATGTGAAGTTTCTGAAACGACCTCCTGGTTTATATCCGAAGTATGTTATGTTATGCAGCCTCTGTAATGCTAGATACAAGATATGTTGCGACAAATTTTGTCTAAAATTCAGTTGAATTTACTCCCAAAAGGCGTTTGTTTACGTTTCAGTTATAACTACTACATATGAACTGATGTACTCTACACAAACATACACATAGGTAAAGACACACTAGAATGTAACAGCACATAATGCAGGCATAACATCAATAGAACACGAACAAAATAATTGAAACAGGTTTCACATTTTGTATTGAAACATCAGCGTGTGCACATAAAAAACTTGTCTGAATATAAGTATACTTAAAAATAAATAAATACGTTATGGTAGAAAATCTGACAAACTTTGGGTTGAACTTTTTGAGTTAACAATGCAGACTCATGCTGAAGCAGTTAATGCTGAAATACTAAATGTTTGCAATTTTATATGAATGTAGAAAAATGTTTTACAAGTTCGATTCTGAAAAAATTGTGAAAGTTTTTCAGCAGATAACATTAAGGATGCCATTGTACTATCGACTATGGAATATAAAAAAAAGTTGAATCATTAACGATAAAAACAAAAACCACTTAGACTTGGACTAACTTATGTTAAAATAGTGTGTATTCATAACTCACAGCAATATTGAAATAAGTTTTGTCTCGTTTTGAGGTGACATTAAGTTTTGCCTAAAGTTAAAAAAGGTGAAAATAACGTCAAAAATTTATACTATTTATTAATAAAAATACGTTTAATTTGACATTAAAACTAGTACTGTTTCTTTTTGAGCTATGTACATACATATTCAGTCAAGATAATTTAAAATTGGTGAAAAAACATATTTTAAAGTCAAATGTGTTCTTTAGTATCAAAGAAATCTAAGAAAAAAATTACATCTTCGTTTTTAGAATGCTATATGCATGAAACCAACTGGTTATATGCACACATTATCCTATTGATTGTGGAAAGTAGCTGCTGCTAAACAAGCTGCCTAACCTCACCAAATGGCGCATATAAGCTCAGCAGATATATAACAGTGTCAGGTCAAGAGGAAGGGAAACTCAACGCCGTCATCAAGGCTGGGATTCACAAAAGGTGTTTAATTTTAGAACTCGGTCTAAACGTGCTGTCAAATAAAATCAAACACTGTAATAAAACATTTTATGGAGATTTTTATCATAAAGATTAATTTAATTGTGGTTAAGTTAGTTATAGTTAACGATGGGTGTTTTTTATCATAAGATGGTCAAGTTAACCACGGCTGGTTAGCTTAACTTAACTTAACGACCACTCAACTTAACTTAACAACTTAACGACCACGTTGTTGACAATGTTGACACTGTGCACACTGCACACAGCTGTGGTATGCTAGACTGGGGAAGGAATACTGTAGTCAACATACATATCAGATCTCAATACTGGAGACCTCGGAGTTTATATTTGGGGATTTCAGTTTCTCATTTAAAAAGTTATTTTGTTTTGCAATGCTCTACAAAAAATTTATCGACACATTGCCACTAGTACGAGTACTGTGTAGCATTGAACTCTACCAAACAAGTAGGCCCCAAAGGGGGCAAAGTTGACCACTCGGCTTCGCTGTCATGCCAATCAAAAATTTGTTTGGATGATTGTTTCACAGACGCTGAGCAACTTTTTTGCACTTCCAGCAACTAAATCAATTAATTAAAATTATAGCTTCTTTCATCGCGATAATATTGTTTTGTGCTACGCAGAGTCATTGACGAAGACGTGTGTGTGTGTGTGTGTGTGTGTGTGTGTGTGTGCAGCTCTTTTATTGTTGCAGTGTGAGCATCATAGACTCACGTAATGCATGTCAAACGACCACCGAAAAAAATACAAAAACAATGGAATAAACACAGCTTCAATAATAGCTACATAAACATAAGCACAATTATAACAAAATACGCTTGCTAATTGACAACCTATCTTCTAGACTGTCTTGTATCTACCTGTCCTTGGAAATTTTGGTGCGCCACCTACCTTGCAAGGTAAGGAGCCTATCTAAAATCTTGAGAGCATGCGCGTGAGTAACGCCTACGGACATAAAACTATGCGTACCTAGCACTGCCGACGGAAGATTGAGTAGCTTGGCGACCCGCTTAATGCATGCGCGTGCCGCACCGTAGGAGAATGCAGCACCAGACAACGACGAACCCTTACAGACTAGATTATGAAAAAGCGGTACCTGCGCGCATACGTGCAGTTGAGCAACTAGCATATAGCTCATTAGCAGAGCTATTGGACAATACGGACTTTGTAGCGCTGCAACTAGCACGATATTGCCTGCGCGGTACTGGTCGTTCGTAGCTTTCCTTATGCGCAGCTGAACATAAGTACAATCGTCAGAAAGCACGACATCCGAGCATAGAAGATTCCGTAATTCATCATATCACATAAACGTGACAAATGCTAGTACACAAAATAGATAATCCCTTAAGCCCGGTTCAGACTTTTTCCGAAGTCCGAAGTTCGAAGTCTGAAGTCCGAAATCCGAAGTCCGAAGTCTAAACTCTGATGTTGTAAGTGTGAACACATGTTCATACTTTTGTCCAAAGTCCGATGTCTGAAGTCCGAAGTCAGTTTTCGAATTCCGAAGTCTGAAGTCTGATGTCGAAGTATGAACAGCTGTGCATACTTCAGTCCGAAATTCGAAATCTGAAGTCAAAAGTCAGTTTCCGAAGTTTGAAGTCTGAAGTACGAAATGCGAAACTCGAACTTGGACAGGCGCGTCGTGTTTTTGTTGCTTTTTTGTTAATTCACTACCGATCCCGAACTTCTGCAAAGTTTTATGAAAGACTTGGGCTTATGTATATATACCGCCGACGTAAAAAAAACTTCATTGTCGCGGTTCATCCAGTTAATACTAGATGTCTAAAACTTTGTCAATGTCACGCACTGATCAAAGATTTGCGGAAATATACTGATTTTTTTGATGTTTCAGAATGAGTTCTGAAATTTTTTTCTCTGCGAGCAAGTTGGCCCTTATTTGAAACACAAGCCCACATATGTAGTCAAAGTTTGGCCACTCAATCAAGTTTTGTTTCAAAAATTGTGATTAGTTCTGTAAATGTGGGATGATGAGAAGGAAGTTCGGTGGTCAAGATAGCCATTTAATTCAAGGCGAAAATGAAACTTGGAACACTTGGGCTGACGGGCGGTACGGCTGAACGTCTTGCTCTGACTCACAGAGTAATTGTTGGCAATTCAATGACGCAAATGTACCGTACTTACAACGACAAATTTTGTATGCATTAAGAGAAATCAGCCAATTCTATCCAAGCGAGGAATGTGCAGATATAATGAGGCTGAAATTTGATTGGCTACAGACTTCGGACTTCGGAAAATGTCAAACCAAACTTAACTTTCATTTCGGGCTCATAGGACCCCACTTCGGACTTCTGACTTCGGATTTCGGATCAAGTAAAAACTGCATCGACTTCGGACTTCGAACTTTTGACTTCTGAAAATGACAACGGACTTCAGACTTCGGACTCAGGAAAAAGTGTGAACTGCTAAAGTTATCGGACTTCGCACTTCTGACTTCGGAAAATGACATCGGACTTTGGATCGCAACTTCAGACTTCGGAAAAAGCGAGAACTGTTACAACTTCGGACTTCGGACTTCAGACTTTGGAATCGGACTTCTTCGGACTTCGGACTTCGGAACGAAGCATGAACAGGAGATCACTTCGTTTTCAGACTTCGGACTTCGGACTTCAGACTTCGGACGAAGTGTGAACCGGGCTTTAGTTCTATTAACTTTTTACTGGATCCCCATACATCTATTAACTTTTTCAATCGTTCCGACGCAAAAGGATTTTTCTGAGTAGAAGGACGAGCTAAAACCCTTTTTACCCCTTCAAAAACCATGTTCACGTGGCGGTTTGCGTACGGATCTGAATTTTGAGTGAACGAATGTACCCACCTAAGAGTGGCGTATATTAATGCCAGGGATGATCCTGAATCCTGATAGACCCGATTGTGTAAGACTACTAAAATACAAGGGGTGGGAGGGTAAATCATGAATGAAATGTTAGACAAGGAAACTCGAGACGCAAGTGTACTCACACTATTACACTGTGTATGCTATGATTGCACTGTACACGCTGCCTGTTACTGTTAACTAATTTGCATAATCTACACATGCTAGACATCACATGACCTAACCCCGTCTTGTCACCTGGGCCCGATTTATCGAAGCAAAATGTTCGTCGTTGAAAATGTTCGTCGTTGAAATTGTTCGTCGTTGAAAATTTTGGATTGATCGAAACATTTTTAACGGCGAACATAACACGTAATTATAGGACAAATGTTCGTCGTTGAAAAACAGATGTTCGTCGTTGAAAAACAAATGTTCGTCGTTGAAAAAGCAAATGTTCGTCGTTAAAAAATTTTCAACGGCGAACATTTCAACGGATGTCTTGAGCTCCGTTGAAATGTTCGTCGTTGAAAATTTTTTCAACGACGAGCTTTTGTCTTTTAGAACATAATAATGTTCTCAAAAACCAAAGCTCGTCGTTGAAAAATTTTTCAACGATGAACAATTTCAACGACGAACTTTCAACGACGAACATTTGTGTTTCAACGACGAACATTTGTTTTTCAACGACGAACATTTGTTTTTCAACGACGAACATTTGCTTTTTCAACGACGAACATTTTCAACGACGAACATTTGTTGTTTCGATAAATCGGGCCCTGATGTCTGCTAGCACAAAACCTCAACTAATTTATTCAGTCTTAATTTCAATACTACGGTATTTTACCTAACTCATCCCAACTGTTCCAAAAAAACAGAAATGGCTGAGTCTAGACAATCATGTAATTGGCACGTGCGCACTGTCTGACAATAACGATATATGAAAATTTACAAATCATAAAAGTTCGATAAAACCACATTTTAAGGTGGTAGTGTCGCAAAAGCAGTTTTGCTCATAGGCTGCAAAATGAGAACTTTTTGCTTTGAAATTGTACGTTCACTGAGAAACTAGTGAAATGCCATATGGTGTCAAGTAAATACTGCCAGACACTAGACTACCAATATCTACCAATATTTTCAACCAATCACCATTGTGAGCCAGACATCACACAATAGAGACATAACAGTTCAAAAAATCAAGCCAGATATCAGATTGGCCAGCTTGTGAAGTACATGTAATGTTTTGACGTACAATTTTTTGCCACAAATAAGAAAAATAAAAAATGAAGGTTCGTTTTTCTTTTGATTACATAATAAGTGTCTAATTTTTTCACAATTTATCATTTTTGCTGTGAGTACTTTACAGGTTACGCACAGTTTCACAGTTCAAACAGGCATTACTCCACAACCACTCATGCAATTTGCACTAAAGTTTGTGTGCATAAACTAGGGCATATGTGCTTTTACTTTGCGTAAAGAATGTAACAAAAAGTTTTTTAATTGTGACGAAATTATCGAATGTGAATAGGTTTTCAAAACGTCATTTTTCCGACTTTGCGACTTCGCTGCTAACTGTATGCTACATCAATTTTGCTGAAACTTGGCAAAAAAATATGCCTTGAAACATATTTTTTTAATATATAAAGAACAACGACCTATCTTTCACAGAAAAAGTTTTATAGTCGTGCAAAATCGACTGCTTTCGCGACACTACCCCCTTAACGCATGGAAAATGTGATGTCGATCATTATTAACTGCAAAATTTCAAATAACGTGATTCGGATACGTGATTTTAGTTCGTCATGACGCTTTTTTTAAATATTTTGAACAGTGGTTTTTGTTAGCGTTTCTGTGTTGAAACGGAAAGATCGATCCGTGTGAATAGTTTAGACTTAGTTTGTAAATTGAACCCATCAACTTCATAAAAATTAAAACGTGTACCAATATGTACCAATGTACCAAGTGTTTCAGTAAATTAGTGTAAGCTTGTATTTAATTGTTCATAGATGGGTCAAATTTTATGGTCATAGAATTTCTACTGGCAACGTACATAATAATTGTGCTGCTTCCTAATCGTTGGCTTCGCTTGGAACCAAAAATTATTCAGCTATTTTTTGGAAATATTTAATTACATATTTGTGACTTGTTTATTGCTTTAATTTATTTTTAGGTCTTATTTTATTATGTTGACTGGATAGAACTAGCAAGCACAGTAAACTTTTACTTTGTTTAAGGCAGTTTAACATAATTTTTGGCGTAAAAATTTGTTTCAAACGAATGTGAAGTTTAGTTCAAAAATTGCAGTAACGCCAACGCGTCCAGAATCCGATGCTGGATGGGGGCATGCGGCAGCACCTTCTTACATATATTTTACAATAGTTTTTTTAATATATCACAGCCTGAGTGGGATCTGTGCTGCCGCAATTTTCGTCCAAGAAGGCAAGGTAGGTTTTTTTTGATGAAGTATATATATTTAGTTAAATTCAATTTTTCGCAAAAAAATTCATGTAGTTTATTTTTTGTGACAAAGCTTGATCCAGCTAAAGCTTACATGCTACAAACTTCTAGCCTAGTCTATTTGAAAGAGCGTTCAATTTTGACCCCCCCTAGGTTTGGGGGATATAGGGGGACTCCGAATCATTAGTCGACTAAAAAAATGCCGACTTATTAAAAAATGCCGACTTATTCTACCCCTAAGGGTTTTAACACCAATAATTTCACTCTAGATTTTTATTAAAAGGGGCGACAGCTATTTTGGGGGCTAGAGATCAGATTGGAGGCTTGGCTGACGATGGGGGTTCTATATTTTTATTAAAAGATGGGGTAGGAAACGTGGTCAATCTTCGGCGCGGGGGGGGGGGGGGGGAATTATTTTTGGCCCTAAAACGCTTCCTACCCCATCTTTTAATAAAAATATAGAACCCCCATCGTCAGGCAAGCCCCCAATCTGATCTCTAGCCCCAAAAATAGATGTCGCCCCTTTTAATAAAAATCGAGAGTGAAATTATTGGTGTTAAAAACCTTAGGGGTGGAATAAGTCGGAAAAACGGCATTTTTTCGACTAATGATCCGGAGTCCCCCTATATCCCCCAAACCTAGGGGGGGGGGTCAAAATTAAACGCTCTTTCGAATAGGCTAGGTTAGAAGTTTGTAGGATGTAAGCTTTAGCTGGAAATCAAACTTTGTTAAAAAATTAAACTTTACATGAAAATTTTTGCGCAAAATTGGATTTAGGCAAAAATACTCCATGAAATAAAAACCTGCTGCAACCATTGAAAGAGCTACATCTAAGCTACAGAATGCTGAAAAAATTTTGTGAATCGGGTTAGGCTTTGAAAAGTTACAAAACTTTTTCTGAAGCTACCTGGACCAGGCTGATTGAAGCGTTACAAGACAAGTAAGGTTCCGTACAGAAACCGGGCTATATCTACGAAATTTTTTAAATTATGAAGCTAGTTGAGGTTTTTTAGTGTGGTAAACTTATTTTTGATGCTTCTCAGGAGGTTTTTCCTTCAAATTAGGCCTCAGGCTTAGGCTTAGGCTTAGCGCTTAGACTCAGAGCTCAGGCTTAGGCTTAGTGCTTAGGCTGAGGCTTAGTGCTCACGATTAAACTTCGTTGTGGGTGAGCAAAAAATTAGTCTTAGTTTTGCTGCATCAAATAAAAGGACTTTTGCTACTGTGGAAAAATGAATAAAGCTGAACTTTCAAACCGAAATTGCCCGTCAGCGTGAGCTTGGCTGTGAGCATTAGGGAAGTTTTGAACTAGGATTTGAGGCATTAGAATTTATTGTAACGCCGTATTTATGCCTTAAATGTGATATTTTTTTTTGGAAAAATGTTTAATAGACATCTGCTGCGCAAAAAAGTATACAAGTTTGAATTTTAAATTCGTTTTAAGTAAGTTCATTTCGCCTATTTTATAATTGAAAAAATCAACCTTTTTTGTCCAGAATAAGCAAGATATGTACCAAATAAAGCTGAATAAAATATATTATGATGTGCTAATATATGCTCATAAAATTTCTGACTGATATAATGAGCGAGCTGGTCTTATTTTGCCAGAATTAGCCCCAATATGACGAAAAATTAAGATTTTCGACAAAATTTGAATTTTTTGGAAAAGCTGAAAATTAACATTTTTCGCTTGGAAACTGCTAAAAATGAACTCAGCGCATGCGAAAACCTATAAAAACGTGTTTTTACGCTGAAAAAATATGTGTTTGAATTTTCCCCCCACCCCGCCGAAGATGCACCAGGAAACGTTTTAGGGCCAAAAATAATTCCCCCCCGCCGAAGATTGACCAAGGACGGTAACAGAGTTTACTGGAAATTTTTTTAAAAATGACAAGCTTTTTATTCAGTAAATCAGTGGCGTAGCCAGGGTGTGATGCCCGAAAGGTTTGCCCCCTTCTATTTTGACCACCCACGGCGTTTTTGGCCACACTTAATAAAAAGTTTGGGTTGCGTAGCTCGAATTCCGAGAATTTTTTCGCTCAAACAGGTAAATCACAGGAAAACCAGGTAACATGAATTTTCTAAAATTTTATTTCTTACAGCTTTTTCAGATGTTTTTTATCCTTTCCATTCAGAGACATTTTACAGACTTTCAGAGAAATTTCAGATAAATTTCAGAGAAATTCAGGGGAAATTCAGATAATTTCACCCAGACGAATTCAGAGAGTGAGTTTTGTGTCTGAAAAAATGTTTTGTACTGGCTTTTCAGATAAATTTCAGATACTTTTTACACGAAGTTCAGATGTAAATCTGTAATTATCATCAGGTAAGTCTGAAATTCGTGTAAAATGTGAAATCCCAGCAACATTTTTTCAAAAAACTTAGAGTTTCTGAATTCTGGGTGAAATCGTCAGAGTTTTCTTTGAATTTATCTGAAAACTATCTGAATTCCTTAGTAAAATCTGTAAAATGTAAAAAAGTTTGTAAAACGTTTCTGAATGAAAAGGGTAAAAAACATCTGAAAAATCCGTATTTTTTCTCAGTATCAAACAGTTGGGATTGTTTTCATTCACTTAATAAATTCTTTCTTTCTTTCGTGTTCCGTTTGGTGAAGTCTGAGCTGGGCTTTTCCCGAAATCTCATCGGGATTCGGAAAAGTTGATGTTTCCTTGTTTTGCCCCCTCTTAACATCCATTTTTGCTCTCTCAAAACATCTGTAGACATATACCATATACGGGTCCAGAAATACTGCGTTTAGAACGCATCTCTGTGGGTATGTACGTATAAAACTGTGTATGAGCCGTTATATCTCACTGGTATCGTTTTGAGGCAAAAATTGGTCCAAATTTTTGACCACATATGCAGCCAACAGATTTAATTTTTTGACGCTCACTGGTCAGCAACAGGAGGTCTGCTAACGTGAGCTCAGTCCACTATTCGCGATCACTCCTAAACGCTAACGAGCAACAATGACTATTGTTTCTTTTTAGGCTTTTGAATATACAAGTGTAAATTTGTGTTTTAGGCTTTAGTAGTAATTTCTCCTATATATATGTGTGGGTTGCGGACATGCATTTTCCTGTGCTAACTGCGGAAGTGTTATTAATTAATAATTTTGTGCAAGCAGAAGTGAGCAGGCAATAACCGTCCTTATCTCCATGGCATGGGAAAGGGAAACAGCAAGCTAAAGCCAGAAGACTTAAAAGCTCTGTCAAAGCAGACATACTGTAAGTGAGCAACGGCGACATTGCGTGGGCAGGTAGCGAACTCTGGGGGGGGGGGGGGTTCCGGATAGCGAACGACCGGAGGTAAAATTTTGCCGGAGCCGGAGCCGGAGCCGGAGCCGGATAGAAAATGCCGGAGCCGGAGCCGGAGCCGGAGGCAGTGTTTTTAAAAAAATCAATTTGTATATGTTGACATTTTTGACCAAATTTTTTCATTTTTTTTCCGAAACAGCATTCTGAAATTTTTCAACACTCACGCCACATTTCTATACATTATGTTCTTACGCACCTATTCAACCAAAATTGGCCACTGGTCCTGGTCATTGTTTAGAGAGATCTGACAAAAAATTTTCGTCAACATTGATAAAAGTCGAAAATTTGGTCAAACTGACCAGTATGGGATTTTGACTCGGGTGCCGAAGGTGTAGTCAGAGGGTGGTTCAGGAAGTCCATCTGAGCCCCCCTTTTAATCGAACCTTACGAAATTGTCAACAAGGGTTCCCCAAAAAATAGATAAATTTGGAAAAGATTGCACTTTGTAGATGTAGATGCCGTAAATGTCTCTAGCTTCTGGGGGGTGCGGCCCCCGAGGCGTATCTCAGTGGCGTAGCCAGGAAAAAATTTTGGGGCATGGCTTTTCGATATTTTCTAATGGGTTCAAAAAATGAACTTTTTTGTAATTTTAACACACCAGTTTGTGAGATAACAGTACATACTGTGCAAACATTATATACTAATTTTGACCGGCCAAAGACATCAGACCTAAAAGTCGAGCTGAAAACACTAAATTACGTATATACATAGTTGCAGGAATCGTGGGGTGGCAGCTTCCAAAGAAATGTGACAAACTTTTGTTTTTAAGTCGAATTTGGTCAACTGGAGACGTAATCAGAAACTTTTTCCCACCAGAAAATTGAAATTAAAGGGCGAACGTAATAGTAGAATTACATAATGGTGCAGAGGGATCGTCGCCTCCATTGCAGTCGGCAGTAATATGAGTATTGTAACCGACTTATCTTTCCGTTAGCCTTGATTTTTTCTTAAAATTTGAACTTTTTGCCAAAATTTCAACAATGAAAAATTCTCCGGCTCCGGCACTTTTTTTGCCGGAGCCGGAGCCGGAGCCGGAGGCTCAAATCCGGCCGGAGCCGGAGCCGGAGCCGGAGCCTCCGGTCGATCGCTAGTTCCGGAGCCACTTTTCCGCACATTTTCTCTTCGTGCGTTACCGCTTTTATATATACATATACGTCGTGAGCTGTTCCGAAAAATTCTGGAGAGGGGGGTAAACTCCCCCACGCCCATGTATGACTACGACCATAGTGTATAACATGGCTATTGGGCACCGGGAGTCAGAACCCAAGCGAAACAAGGAATCTTACTGTCAACTGAATAATTTAAATCTATGTACATATATATATATATATATAATAAATTTCTGTATATTTGGTAGTCCTTTGTGATTATATTATTGACATGACATTATATTTATTATACGGTACGTTGTATATACTCTAGCATACCTATAGCTGGCCGGGGTAAAAACGTATATATATATCCTTTTTTGGAAAAAAACTATTCTGGTTTTAAAGGGGTATAGATATTATATAATTGGTTTTGAAGGACTTTATATGCGTAATAAAGTAATAATGTTCGATTTTTATGCATAAATATTTGTGTTTGTTTTAGTCACTGAAAAGGAAATAAAGCAGTGGTAAGTTTTTTAGTTGTAATAGTAACTTAGTTCATCACCCACTTTTACTTTCCTATTCCTTTTCAGTCTTTCTTAATAGTTTTTGGTGTGTATTGCAATTATTGGCGTTAAAAACTGCTCCGACATCAGCTGCTGTGCAAACCAATCGAGTGTTTTTGAGCAAGGTTGGCAAGTCTCGGGTTTGTAACCGAGACCGAGACCAGGCAACGCGACCACCCAAACGAGACCTACGAGACCAGCCCTTGGAGACCTTTTTTAAAATTTAAATTTTAGACACTTGAGGTTTTTTTGAAACGTGAAAAATTAGTGAATCAAAAGTGACCATTAGGTTGCGAAAAACTTATCATTGTACGTGTACCTAACGACCGGATGCATGAGAGTAACTGACAACCGGAAAAGAGGATCATTTTCCCGCTATTCTGACAACTTTTGGCTATTTTTTTAAAGTTTCGCACAATTCCTAGCAGGGCGTTTTATTTAATACTGTCATTTTGTAGTGCATATTGCATACATAAGGTTGGCACTACTAACTCCGGTTCCCGCATAGAATCGTCCGTGCTCGGCTTAAGGCCAAGGTTTAATTGGAACCAGCTCAGCACGGATGATTGTACGCTGACACCGGAGTCAGCCTGCAAAAGTGCCAACTTACATATGTATGCTCTGCAGCACTACAAACCACCATGTGGTACGTTAAGAAATGTGCAAAACTTGTAAAAATGACCAAAAGCTGTCTGAATGGCGGAAAATGATCCTTTTCTCCCGTTGTCAATTACTCTCTTGCATCCGGTCGTGACAATTTTAAGTTTCTCGCAAGTCGTGCAACCTAATGGTCACTTTTTCAACTTTTTCGCTAATTTTCCACGTTTCCAAAGTATCTCAAATTTCTAAAATTGAAATTTCAAAATGGGTCCCCAAAGGGCTGGTCTCGGTCTCGTAGGTCTCGGTTGCAAACTTGCGAACCGAGACTTGCCAACCCTGGTATGTACCTTACAAGAGGAGTTGTATAAGTACCCTCATATACTGTCTGTTTTTTCAGGTACAAAGGTTTTGTGCGGGACTGCCCCAGTGGAATGTTGACTGAAGCTGTGAGTTTGCTGTTTTTTTAGAAGTTGATAGGCATTAGGCAGCTATATAATTGTCTCCGTGGAGTTGTGTAGGAAGCTCAGTTTTATTCCCTATTCTATTCTGCCTACGTGAGCCACCGTTTTGCTGTATATAGTTACTCGTCGTGAGATACGGTTTTCGGCTTCTTAGGTTCGTACTCGTTCCTGACCTTGCCCTATCGTTTTGTCCCTAAGTAATTCTAAAAAAGTATTTATATTTATATATTATGCGAAACGTCACAATTTTTCGCACGGACTATGTTGGAACCAAGACTCGTCACAGCTGGCCAAAGTTTGTCCTTGTCCCTGTCCCTGTGTTCTTAAGGACAAGCATTGAACCGAGCCTTACACATATACATACACTGTGGCGGGAGAGGGGGTGGGTGGGACACACACACACACACACACACATATATATATATATATATATATATATATATATATATATATATATATATATATATATATATATATATATATATATATATATATATATATATATATATATATATATATATATATATATATATATATATATATATATATATGTGTGTGTGTGTGTGTGTGTGTGTGTGTGTGTGTGTGTGTGTGTGTGTGTGTGTGTGTGTGTGTGTGTGTGTGTGTGTGTGTGTGTGTGTGTGTGTGTGTGTGTGTGTGTGTGTGTGTGTGTGTGTGTGTGTGTGTGTGTGTGTGTGTGTGTGTGTGTGTGTGTGTGTGTGTGTGTGTGTGTGTGTGTGTGTGTGTGTGTGTGTGTGTGTGTGTGTGTGTGTGTGTGTGTGTGTGTGTGTGTGTGTGTGTGTGTGTGTGTGTGTGTGTGTGTGTGTGTGTGTGTGTGTGTGTGTGTGTGTGTGTGTGTGTGTGTGTGTGTGTGTGTGTGTGTGTGTGTGTGTGTGTGTGTGTGTGTGTGTGTGTGTGTGTGTGTGTGTGTGTGTGTGTGTGTGTGTGTGTGTGTGTGTGTGTGTGTGTGTGTGTGTGTGTGTGTGTGTGTGTGTGTGTGTGTGTGTGTGTGTGTGTGTGTGTGTGTGTGTGTGTGTGTGTGTGTGTGTGTGTGTGTGTGTGTG
>JASANF010015974.1:0-47042 GCA_030248245.1 Trissonchulus sp. WLG1_4
CCCAATATGCGGCAAAACCTTCAGTAAGTATTAAGCATTACTTTCAAGTAAGCTGACCAGTTGGTCAGCTAAAGCCTGTTGTGCAGCAAATAATTATTTTACTCTAAATTGTGCAAAAGATTGATACAGTGTTTTTCCAGCAAATTGTGTGTGCAAAAGGGTGAATGCCTTTTTATCTTCCAACAAATTGTGTAAAAAAATCTCAAAGAAAATAAATGTATGTGTATTATAAAAACATACTAATGCTAAAGTCAAGAACTATGTCTGTTGATGAATGAGATTCTGAACTCAGTTGCTAGTGACTCGAGCTGATTCACACCAACAGTAAATGCTCAAACTTTGACCTGGATGTAGTCAGTTTCTAAAAAGTCATCAACCAAACGTACACTAAAGTTTTTGTAGTTAATGCATCTGCATTCTGCATCGCTAATCATGGATGAATTTAAAAAAACCACGATTAACTCAGTTAATTTTGCGTCACAGTTTCATTCTGTATGACAAAAATTGAAGGAACTTGATCATGACTCAACAATCTGTTTGCAAAATTGGAAGATTACATCAAAATTTGTGAAACCGGTGTTTTGCATTCTGTTCACAAAAGCTGTGGCTAAACTGGACAAAGCCATGACACACCATTGTGTCCCACTGACTGGACAAGCCCAAGACAGTGGCCTGACTGGTGAAAGCTTCCGACCACAAGACAATGCGTCGACATTTTTCCAGAATATAAAGTCATTTTGACAACTCATTCTTATTGACTGCAGCATTATATAATGACGTATGAGCTAATTTGCATATTAATGTCTACAATTGTGACGTAATATTTATTATTATTATTACAGGATACGAAGTCTTTACTGTATATACAGATTCAATACGTAAGTTTTATTGGCATGGGTTAATCGCCTAAGCAAATACAATATTCTTACAGTTTGACAGACTTAGCGTGTTCTCTGTCATATCACAGACACTGTAGGTACTATCAGCAATGTGACACACTCGCGATAAGTGACACACATGAACTAAACAAATGCACACTGAAACTTTTCACTGCTTACTGTGTAATTTTTGCACTAGGCAATGATGTGACGCACGCACAATTGCTCTAAAATGCAAAGTAAACTACCGCACAGACTTACTTTGCACTACAAGCCCTTTGTATTTCGCCAGAAATCAAAATTAGAGACCTGTTGTGCTGTGGCACAACAGGAATAACAAGCAACAGTTTGCTGCAAAAGAAAAACAGTAAGGATTTTCAGTAGTTTGTCATGTTTGACAAAAAACCTGTTGCGAGCTCATTCTTTTTTCCAAAGGAGTAAATGCAGTGTGTGACAATTTTTCTATGCAATTACAGCACCGATCACACTTACTTGCTACATATTCCAGAATCAAAATGGAGTCAGAGTTACTTGATTTTGGAGTCAGAGTTTATACATGATGCTCTATACTTTGACTCCGGAATCAAGTGACTCCGATCCCGCTTTAACTCGGAGTCTCTAGCAAAGTAATTTCGGTCGGTACTGCTTGCTAGCATAATACATAGATTTTTTAGGGTCTTCATAAATTGGTTTCAAAGTTTTAAACAAAATCTTGCTTTCCATTTTAGAATAAAAGCTTTTGATTAATGTTTTGTTTGCTGATCTTGTACATGGTCAACATGTTCCAAAATCGGGTTGTTCTAGCTACAATATATGCAAAAGTTATAACTAGGAAAATATGACTGCGATTTGCAAAGGTGTTTAGCTTTAGACTATGTCTAAAACCTTCTTTTCGAATGAAATTGAAATTTAAAGTATAAATGTTTTTCAACAATGCCAATGGTAATACAAGTTACCAATATTTGTATAAGCAAATTGACAACTGATTTATATACCTACTGATATGACTGGAATGCCATGTTACGTACATGTGTGTGTGTGTAATGTGCAGCTCTTCGGTGTCTTTCAACTGCAACTGCATTTGACATAACACATGCAATCCAACGCTAACTGTTCGCACATGCAATGAAAGCCTGCACAGCATTCTAGACACACACGCACACACAACTATAGTCAATTTTATTACATAGCCTAGTGTTATTGTACTAGGGTCATCATAAGAACCTGTTGCGGTGTGCCGCAACAGGAAAAACAGACAATAGGGTCCAATTAAAGGGCTGACGATCATTCGAATGTCGAGCAATCGCAAACTAATGTAAACAGTGTCTGTTTTGGAAATTTATTCAATTTTTGTCGAGCAAATGAAAGTCGAGCAATTGAAAGTCGAGCGAATGAATGCTCACTCTATAAACTAGTCTGTCGGAGGAGTGGGTGAAACTGTCGGAGCCGTGAGTGACTGAAACATGGTTTTATAATTGCGTGTCGGAGCTGTGCAATGTCGGAGGTGTGGGTGCGCACGGTCTTCTCGTTGTGATTTCAGCAGTCGTCAATAGTTAACGGTTCTGCATTCGGATGCATGGAACCGACATCTATGCATATATCACACAACACGGCTACACCACAGTTTGCCGGTAATCACCACTTGTCACTTAGCAGAAGAGCTTTTAATATAGCTACAGCTGACATATCTGCTACCAAGAGCATATAATCGAGTCTCACTCTTATGGCATATTCTATCAGAGTAAGACACAATTATGTACTCTTGCTCCTACTATGAAAAAGTAATAAAAAAATGCTTGTATGACCAAAAATGGGCAATTTATTGTGCTGGCAAGATATATAATAAAGCGATTTCACTAAGACTAAGCGGCAAAAATTCTCACAGAACAAAAAAATCGTTTTCCATAATGAATAAAAATGAAGCCAAGGTTGGCTGAACCCGAACATAAAACATTATAGTAGCAATACTAAATAGACACCATTAAATGCAACAACTATATCATGATAATGAATATCGACCGAGATTTACGCGTTTTTTACAATGTAATTAAATCTGTAATAAAACTGAATAAATTACGAATGCAAGTTGCAAATATCTACTTCTCTATAACTCTAGCGATTATGAATGACAATATATTATAAAAAAATACAATAATAGCAGTGTGAGTCGCATAGCTTACAACAGAGTCAGCACTTCTTTGCTGGAAGAAAAGAATTATGGGCAATGAACGTCATTATAGCCAAAATAAAATACAAATGCTCATAATAAAGTACAAAAGTATAAAATATAAATATACGCCTTGCTGCCACTTTTTAAAGCACATAATAATACCTATTCTACAGATTGCTTCAACGTGATTAAAATTAGTAAAATTTTAAAACATTTGTATCCAACTGGTGCATTCTAATATGAAATTCAATATACTGATCAATTTTTCCAGAAAAATGCAAACAGGAAGCCTCCAAATGGGGCAAGGTCCCTTCCCCGGTGTCTACTTTCATCTTCAAATAGATTTGTATGGAGATTCTGTTTAAAACATACCAATACCTACATATACGCAGACAAAAATTTGGCAGCTATCAACCAGCTGAATTTACACAAAATTATACATTACACATTATACAAAATTATTCAACTGGCAACGCATCACATACTGAACCAAAAAACATCAAAAGCAATAATATGCAGAGCAGTTTCAGGACAGTGATTAAAAACAACCTGACTTGTCACATGCCTGATTCACAAAGAACTTAAGTTGTATTTGAGTCAGTAACTTATCGCACTATCATTTACCAGATTAAACAGGTTAACCTTACTTTAGTCAGAATACTAATAATATATTAATAATATAATATATAATCAGAGGAGTGGAGTATTCCATGATGGGGTAGATCACCATTTCTCATTTTTATGATAGGAGCTGGAAATTAACGACCCAACAGAAATATATAACTACCGAACAGAAATATATTAATATTAAGACAAGCAGTGACTTAGCGTTACATCACTGTAACGGTGAGGAGTGAGCACATGATAAACAAAGCCAAAATTCAGTACAACAGTAACAGAGGGTCGGTTCATATTCACATGCGCTTCTTGCAATTAGAAACTTGGAAATATAAATATGCAGCCACATAATTTTCAGTACATTACTGAAATACTGCATTGTTTTGCAAATAACGCGTTTTTAAATTTGCTATCTAAACGCAAAAACACCTCTATGGATAGACATCGACCCTCTGAATGCTATAAGCTTACAGGACAAAAATTTCACAATAACACCGTGTGCAAGCAAAGCTGAAGACAAAAATGGGCATAAGCCAAGAAGTACATTGAAAGTAAATAAAAACTATAAAACAAATGACAAATTGTCTCCACCAATAATATGCTTAGAATTTTACACTACTTTTTAAGCCTGGTTCATACTCGTCCCTAAGCGTTGTCCCTGTCCCTAAGTGTTGTCCTTGTCCCTATCCCTAGGTGTCCTTGTCCCTGTGTCCTCATGCTTTGTCCCTGTCCTTAAGAAATGTCCCTAAGGTCTATAGGGAATGTCCTTGTCCCTGTCCTTAGAGGTAATTGATTCATACTCCTTGAGGGCAAGGGAATAGTCTTTCTCACATGAACTAATGCTCAAACGTCATTGGATAAAATGCGTTTTGTTTAAAGTACCTTGAAAAAGTTATCAAACCTATTTGTAAGCTGAAAAAAAAGAAAAGACAAAATTACGAACATGGGATTCGAACTCTGATACATAGTTTGAGGAGCAAAAATCTTAACCACTTGACTACCAGGTCATGGAATTTTGAACTCTAAAACATCTTTATAAACTTTTAGTTTATTTCAGGCTGGTATAAAAATTGAAAACCAAGTATTTTTCACGCAAAAATGTGTTAAATAACCCACAAATAACGATGGAATAATTACTGCAACACAAGCCCATGACATTCTGTCACTAGTAGTCGAGTTCGTCCGTGATTGGCTGTTCTTCGTGTCACATGTAGTCACTGCCGTATTTTGATTGGCCGAGTTGCTTAGGGACAGGGAAAAAGTAGAACATTGCTCAACATTGCTTGGGGCTTTTTTCTAAAATGGACTTAACTGGACTTGACTTAACTGGACTTAATTTTTTTCCTTCTTTTGACCATTTTCGTCTGAAATAGACATTGTTTTGACAAATACGCTTATTTTTTTTATTTTTTCTAATAAAATTCCGTTTCGACTTTTGTACATAATATTTTGTACAAATTTTTTACAAATTTTGTATAAACTTTTTTGTAAATTTTTTGTACTTTGTGAACTTTTTCGCCAACTGTTGCACTAATAAAATGGATGCTAACTACTCACGTTTCTGAGTAATAAGCCTCGAAACCTCCGGGGAGAAAAACCCTATGCGGGGAAAAAACCTCTCACTTTTTTTCGGTTGTTCAATTAGCAGTGAGTATAAACTCAATTTCATCGTAGTCTACAACTCTCAGGCTGCAGTATGGACGAAAAAAACCGTTTCTCCGACACATTGTGAGTTTGTGACTCACAATAATTCTTCAAAAATCGACCCTTTTTGGCAGAACTGACTGTTGCGCAAATATGTATATATTTTTTAGTATTTAAAAGCATTAAAAACAGATTTTTGCGCTTACTACGTTAGAAACGGTGGACAAACACCGCCCGCGTCTACCAGTCTTCGACTTTAGTGGTACGCAGCAGCTAGAGCCTAAATATTGCAAATACCAAATTTTGGTGAAACATCACCAAAACAGGTTTCGTAAGGGGTGTCGGGGTATGGGCCAAAACGACGTTTTGCGGCCAAATAAACGGTTTCAACGAAGTCTACGCATGTTTTTTAGCCCAGATGAGTTAATTTTTGTAGCAACAATGGGCGAGTTTAGCTTTAGGAAATAATTGTCACCAAACAAAATAGGGTTTTTTCCCCGCAATAGGGTTTTTTCCCGCACAAACTTTGAACGGTCACAGGTCAACCACAACGTTTTTCACTGTTTTTGAGCTTTAAGCCCGGTTCATACTCGTCCTTAAGGACTGTCCCTATCCTTAAGGTTTGTCCCTGTCCTTATAAAAGATTAATTCATACTTCCGAAGTGTCCTTTTATTTTTCCCTGTCCCTAAGATGCGATTGATTCATACTTGTCCCTAAGCAGCTTAGGGAATGTCCTTAAGCAGCCATAAGGACTGTCCCTATGTCCCTAAGCAATGTTGAGCAATGTTCAACTTTTTCCCTGTCCCTAAGCAACTCGGCCAATCAAAATACGGCAGTGACTACATGTGACACGAAGAACAGCCAATCACGGACGAACTCGACTACTAGTGAAAGAATGTCGTGGGCTTGTGTTGCGGTAATTATTCCATCGTTATTTTTGGGTTATTTAACACATTTTTGCGTGAAAAATACTTGGTTTTCAATTTTTATACCAACCTGAAATATACAAAAGTTTATAAAGATGTTTTAGAGTTCAAATTTACATGGCCTGGTAGTCAAGTGGTTAAGATTTTTGCTCCTCAAACTATGTATCAGAGTTCGAATCCCATGTTCAAAATTTTGTCTTTTCTTTTTTTTCAGCCTACAAATAGGTTTGATAACTTTTTCAAGGTACTTTAAACAAAACGCATTTTATCCAATGACGTTTGAGCATTAGTTCATGTGAGAAAGACTATTCCCTTGTCCTCAAGGAGTATGAATCAATCACCTCTAAGGACAGGGACAAGGACATTCCCTATAGACCTTAGGGACATTTCTTAAGGACAGGAACAAAGCATGAGGACACAGGGACAAGGACACCTAGGGACAGGGACAAGGACAACGCTTAGGGACAGGGACAACGCTTAGGGACGAGTATGAACCAGGCTTTAGAAGTATAAAGGAAAGGTATATCTTTTGAAAAATGCAAACGGCGTTCGCCAAAAGTGTTTTTGTGAAAAATTATGACAAGTCAAAAATTTGGAAAATTTTGTCACTTTGAAATTTTTCAACATGCAAAATTTTGATATTTCATAAAAAATGCTGCAGGCCTCCGAACTGTACAAAAATTGGTGTTTTAAGTCAGTTTGGGATGCGCTTTCTACCTATATATTCAAAAGGGCCGATGTCTAATGGTTCGGCCAGGAAGCACTAGGGTTTATTCCCCGCAAAACGCGTAGGGTTTTTTCCCGCACCACTCACTCAAAAAGGGCCTATGTCTAAAGGTTCGGCCAGGAAGCACTAGGGTTTTCCCCCGCACCACTATATATATATATATATACATGCTGGCCAAATTTCAAACAAATCGTTTGGGTATTACTCGAGATATGAAAAATCGCCTCCCGCAAACTCGATTTTTCCGTCTTTTTTTACCCGGCGCCATAACTCAAGAAATCCTTCTTGGCGAGGCACTTTTTTATGTTTTTTACATTTGTTTTGGTCGGCAATAGAGGCATCGTAAAGATTTTGTTCCAAGCTTTTGCAGTTTTGGCTCTGCTGGGAGGGTGGAGCTCTTTTTTTGGGCCTCGAAGAAAAAGTCAAAAATGAACTAGAGCCGGCTTTTGAGAAGTTACGCAAACAGCCCATATCTGGGCCCGATTTATCGAAACAACAAATGTTCGTCGTTGAAAATGTTCGTCGTTGAAAAAGTTCGTCGTTGAAAAAGCAAATGTTCGTCGTTGAAAAACAAATGTTCGTCGCTGAAAAACAAATGTTCGTCGTTTTTTTTTCACCATCCTCTCGACTACAGAGATGCTCGGAAACAACACAAGTCGATCCCAACCTACGACGGTCAGGCGGATCACCGTGGCAAAACAGCAGGCATTAAATATATACACATGCATGCAAGCTAATAATTGTGTATGTAGTGCCTGGCTGCGGGGGGCCACTAAGTAATCCGAGGTTCACGCATGGGGAGCGGAAGGCCCGGTTTTGCTGGCTGTCCCGTGTCGCCCGCCCCAGTCAACTGGACCCTAATTACCGTTTACAAACGGGCGTAATGTTAATCAAATTTTTCCATGCTGTTTCATTTCTGTACAAGCGATGTACAGGGCATAGTCAGAAACTGGGAATGAGATGACGGCGGAAATCGATCTTGGAGTCAGTGAGTGTAGACTTTTTAATGTTAGTTTTCGTTATTTCTGCAAAGCATATATGGAATAACCACGTTTGGCTAGGCGTGGAAAAAATGCTTTTAGTCTCGTATTAAGCGGGTGCTCGATGTAGTGTTACGGATGCAGTAGACGTTTTATATCAAAGAATGACCTCGGAAGTTGCAGTTCCCTAGATTAGTGCATTATTTTTAATGGACATTTTTAGAGTTATATATAGATATCTTTTTACGATGTGTAAGGCTTATCTATGTAGATAAGAATTTTGGATACAGACTTGGATGAATTTTGGAAAGGTTAGGTGGTCGTTTTTGCTCTAATTCATACTTATAGTCTCGACAGTCTGACTACGCCCTGTTAAGGTCTGCGTGCGTGTGTTGAGGGGCCCTTCCAGTGACTGGGGCACCTCCCCGCAAGCCGGTTGGCCTTGGCGTAAGCGAACATTTAGCTCAATGAGGGAGTTCCCAGATTTGTATATATTAATTAATATAATATTTAACTTACTTTTCCGAAAACTTACAATACTCGTTTTATTGTGAAAATGCCTGTAACTGACAAAACAAAAGCAAACAAAGCACGGATTATGCAGGAGCCACAATCAATAAACAAGACATGCGTAAGCGTGACTGTGTCAAAGCGAAAAATAAAACTTTAGTGATGTCACTGCTGTAGACATTTTCACTGTTGTGTTATGGATATCTCTATACTAGTGAATTCTAAGCAGATAAACAGCAAATTGACAAGGTTAGCCTTGAAAAAGGAAAACAGCGATAACCATGGTTATGCTTATATACACTATCCAGCACAAAAAACGACATACCTAGCTTCTTCAACCTATTAGATATTAAGGTCGTTGTTTTACTTTCGTCACTGAGATCGCGAGGTAGCAAACGATACCAAGACATGCACTGAAAGTATACACACACAAGCAACAGCGACACGTAAAATAACATGGCGATTGGTCAGCAATAAAATAACGTAAGCGTCTCAAGGGGAGGGGCGCAATTAAATAATGGCAAGCGCCAACCTAATGTGTGAAAATTAATTATACGTAATATAACTAAACCAAACTACACTAAATAAACTCACCAGCACCGTCTAAAAAAACTAAGCAAGCATGAAATAAACCAGAAATAAATGCATAGTAAGTGTATGTTAGTGCAAGCTGTGTGCGCCATCAGTTACACTCACACGGACTACAAATAACAGCGTCGTGCAGCAAGCAAGCAGCAAGCAAAATTAAAAATAAACACGAAAACCCTTCTTATTAAATGCACCATGCAAGGTAATTTATTAATATATTTTAAACAGATTACGAATGAAATAGCTGTTACTGAATCCATGTGGGTGTTTACAGGGGCACCCGGTGAGCAAAATTTTATGGGACCTAACTACGCTCACCTGCTTGAAGGAACGCACTGGCCCCCAAATGTTCGTCGTTGAAAAACAATTGTTCGTCGTTGAAAGTTCGTCGTTGAAATTGTTCGTCGTTGAAAAATTATTCAACGACGAGCTTTGGTTTTTTAGAACATTATTATGTTCTAAAAGACAAAAGCTCGTCGTTGAAAAAATTTTCAACGACGAACATTTCAACGGAGCTAAATGTTCGCCGTTGAAAATTTTTCAATGACGAACATTTGTTTTTCAACGACGAACATTTGTCCTATATATAATTACGTGTTATGTTCGTCGTCGAAAATGTTTCGATCAATCCAAAATTTTCAACGACGAACATTTTCAACGACGAACATTTTGGTTCGATAAATCGGGCCCAGATCTCTTGCATGCATGGTCGTGTACTGGGGTTGTAGTGCATCTCCTCTTTTGGACTCGATCGTGTCACTTTAGGCCTGGGGAGGGGGATCGAAAGGTAACTCACGTGTATTATGGGTTGACGCTACCTAATGGGCAGTACAGCCAAGACGGTTATAGAATATAGATGGAGGTCTTTTTGTTTTTGAATAGATATGTACATGGAGTAGATGGAGGTCTGTCGTTTTGTATGCGAATATACATGTGAATATACGTTTTGTATGTAATGTGCTGTGCATTTCAGCGTGCTTAGTTTTGCTGTCAGATGTCAGATGTCACCCCCCGTGATACCGTTGAAAAGATAAGTATTCACGATTTCACTCAATTTATAACGCTTTAATGGATAATCACTCGGTCTGTATTTCAATTTCATTTTAATATACAGGTGCAGGGCTGTCAGTTGATATTGTTTGATCCGCGTTGTGTTGTGTGCGCTGTTTCATTTTGGCAACCCTGGCAAAGTGCCAAAACGGTCAATTTGACCAAATTTTCGAATTTTGTCAGTTTATATAGTTGAAAAAACTGTGGAAAAAGTGAATTTCAGCTGCTGACAGGAAATATAACGTTATTTTGACAAAAACTATTGTATGATGGTATATATATACTATTTAAATAAAAACGCAAAATTTTAGTTGCAATTTTATAGACATTTAGGCAGCTGATGCCTGTAGTATCAGTGAAAAAGGTCCCAAAAAATTTTTTGAAAAAATACAAAATTTGTACAAAATTTGTACAAAATTTATACAAAATAAGTACAAATTTTGTACAAAAAATGTACAAATTTTATACAAAAATTCAGAAATTTTTTTGTGGTTTTAGTTCCCATTTTAGCAACATTTAAGCAGCCTGATGCCTGTAGTATCGGTGAAAAAGGTCCCAAAAACTTTTTTGAAGAAGCACAAAATTTATACAAAATTTGTACAAAATTTATACAAAATAAGTACAAATTTTGTACAAAAAATGTACAAATTTTATACAAAAATTGAGAAATTTTTTTGTGGTTTTAGTTGCCATTTTAGAGACATTTAGACGGCTGAGGCCTGTAGTATCAGTGAAAAAGGTCCCAGAAAATTTTTTGAAAAAGTACAAAATTTATACAAAATTTGTACAAAATTTATACAAAATAAGTACAAATTTTGTACAAAAAATGTACAAATTTTATACAAAAATTCAGAAATTTTTTTGTGGTTTTAGTTCCCATTTTAGCAACATTTAAGCAGCCTGATGCCTGTAGTATCAGTGAAAAAGGTCCCAAAAACTTTTTTGAAGAAGCACAAAATTTATACAAAATTTGTACAAAATTTATACAAAATAAGTACAAATTTTGTACAAAAAATGTACAAATTTTATACAAGAATTGAGAAATTTTTTTGTGGTTTTAGTTGCCATTTTAGAGACATTTAGGCGGGTCCGTGAAGCTGGCGAAGAAAGTAGTGGCACAAACTCTAATTTTTACGGCACAAATTTACTCACATTTGTGCTAAATTTGTGCCGCAAAAATTGGAATTTGTTCCTTTACTGCAACGGAGAACGAGAGGGGCCTTTTTCGTGGTGTTGACTTCACAACACGAGGTGCCAACTTCACAAATTTTTTTGTCACCTCTGAAACGTAAAGAAAACCTACAGTTCTTTCGCTTTTTATGACCAAAATTTATCAGTGTAATTTGTGCCGCAACTTTAAAAAAGAAACACAAAATTTGGAAGCGAAAATTCATGTTTAAAATTAGAAGTTTTGCGTCGGTGCCTGGCTTCATTCCGCTAAATAAAATTTAAAAATCCGCTAAATGTGAAGTGATACTTTCAAAGCTACTTTACTGCTGAAATTGGGTTAAATACAACTGAGGGGAGACTTGTGGACCTTTTTTGGTTCAAAAGAATCTCTATTCGATTTTCTTATTCTTAAAATTTCAGAATTGTTTACGTTTTCCAAGAAGTAAAGCATAATGAGGCACCTTTCTGCATTTTTTCTAAAATGCGTAGTTTTACCCATCTAAACAACTTCAAATGGAGCCAAATATTACTAAAAAATTCTGCATAAGTTTCAAGAAATACATAAAAACAAAAAAGTCGTACTCGCGTAAAAAACGGGCAATTGCGGAATGAAGCCAGACACCGAAGCAAAACTTCTAATTTTGAACATGAATTTTCGCTTCCAAATTTTGTGTTTCTTTTCTTTAATTGCGGCACAAATTACACTGATAAATTTTGGTTATAAAAAACAAAAGAACTCTACGTTTTGTTTACGTTTCAGAGATGACAAAAAAAATTGTGAAGTTGGCACCTCGTGTTGTGAAGTCAACACCACAAAAAAGGCCCCCTCTCGTTCTCCGTTGCAGTAAAGGAACAAATTTCAATTTTTGCGGCACAAATTTAGCACAAATGTGTGTAAATTTGTGCCGTAAAAATTAGAGTTTGTGCCACTACTTTCTTCGCCAGCTTCACGGACCCGCCTAAATGTCTCTAAAATGGCAACTAAAACCACACATTTAGGCAGCCTGATGCCTGTAGTATCAGTAAAAAACTTCCCAAAAAAAATTTTGAAAAAGTACAAAATTCGTACAAAAAATGTACAAAAATCATACAAAAATGTTTGAACAAGAAGTACAAAATTTGCACAAAATTTATACAAAATTTATACAAACTTGCCAAGGTAGAAATACAAAATTTATACAAAAATTTTACAAAATTTATACAAAATTTTTTGTACAATTTTTGTACTTTTTTTGTATAAATTTTGTACTAATTTTTTTTCCTGTGCCCCCTCGCCGATTCATCCCGTGCATCTCTGGTTCTATTACAAAAAATGCTTCACTTAGGGTGCTCTACTCCAAAAAATAGATCCACTATTCCCCTCCCCCCCCAACTGCACTTGATCCAGGGTTTTAACAACAATAATTTCACTCTAGATTTTTACTAAAAGGGACGACAGCTATTTTGGGGGCTAGAGATCAGATTGGGGGCTTGGCTGACAATGGGGGTTCTATATTTTTTATTAAAAGATGGGGTGGGAAGCATGTAGCAGCCAAAAATAATTTTCCCCCCTATTCTTCAGGTTGACCCCACCGAGGTGCTCTACTAAAAAAATACGTCCACTATTTCTCCCCCCCCCCCAACTGCATTTAACCCAAATTTTGTATATTAAAGAGTGAATCACCAATATTATCATCAGTTTCACTTTCACAACTTGGCATGTGTGTCTGTATGTGTATTTATGTAGCTGAGCTCATCATTTGAACATTGAACACCCTTGTGTAGCTGGAACCGCTCTGTTAGCAGTCGGTGGTCGTAGGACACTTGGAGGCCGTAGCATCTTCCTCCTGTGCTTACTTTTTTGAAACAAATCAAGTTGTTTTGGTTTAAAAACAAGACATGAAGGCAAAAAGTATCCGTATTTTTCCCCACAAATCGACCAAAATGGGGGATGGGGTAAAAAATATGGCTCCCGTAGGCGCAAACCAGTACCAATAGAAAAGAACCATTCACAGTTTGCAACAAGGGTATTTGACTAAACTATATGCGCAGCTAGTGTCGGAAAACAGTTAGACTCCACGACAAGAGAAGCTTCTGAAAATTTTGTTGGCTCTTGTACAATGAGCCACATTTTGGGTACATGATTTTGTCAGCTTCATATTCTAAGCTGAAGACAGATCATGATTAGGTAATGCGTTTAAGTAATGTATATAGAACTAGTAGTGCTTGGTTTGGGTTTACATTCGGTTGGGGGGGAAAAATTATTTTCGGCCCTAATTCGCTTCCTACCCCATCTTTTAATAAAAATATGAAACCCCCATCGTCAGCCATGCCCCCAATCTGATCTCTAGCCCCCAAAATAGCTGTCGCCCCTTTTAATAAAAATCTGAATTGAAATTATTGGTGTTAAAACCCTTAGGGGTCGAATAAGTCGGAAAAACGGCATTTTTTCGACTAATGATTCGGAGTCCCCCTATATCCCCCAAACCCAGAGGGGGTCAAAATTGATCGCTCTTTCGAATAGGCTAGGTTAGAAGTTTGTAGGATGTAAGCTTTTGCTTTGCGTTTGCTGCTACCATTGAAAAAGCAACTTCTAAGCTACTAAATGCTGAAAAAGTTTTGTTAATCGGTTCAGGCTTTGAAAAGTTACGAAACTTTCTGAAGCTACCTGGACCAGGCTGTTAGAAGCGTTACAACACAATTAAGGTTGAATACAAAATTCGGGCTATATCTGCGAAATTTTTTAAATTCTGAAGCGAGTTGAGGTTTCTTAGTGTGGTAAAGTTATTTTTGATGCTTCTTAACAGGTTTTTCTTTCAAATTAGGCCTCAGGCTTAGGCTTAGGCTTAGTGCTTAGACTCAGAGCTCAGGCTTTGGCTTAGTGCTTAGGCTGAGGCTTAGTGCTCACAATTAAACTCAGTTGTGGGTGAGTAAAATTAGCCTTAGTTTCCTGCATCAAATAAAAGGACATTTGCTACTGTGTAATAATGAATAAAGCTGAACTTTAAAACAGAAATTGCCCATCGGCGTGAGCTTGGCTCTGAGCATTAGGGAAGTTTTGAATTAGGATTTATATATTAGCATTAGAATTTATTGTAACGCCGTATTTGTGCCTTAAATGTCATATTTTTTGTGGGGAAAAATGTTTGATAGCCATCTGCTGCGCAAAAAATTATAAAATTTTGAATTTTAAGCTCATTTTAAGTAAGTGCATTTCGCCAATTTTATAAATAACAAATTAACATTTTTTGGCCAGAATGAGCAAGATATGTAGCAAATAAAGCTGAATAAAATATATTATTATGTGTTAATATATGCTCATAAAATTTCAGACTAATATAATGAGCGAGCTGGTCTTATTTTGCGAAAATTAGCCCCAATATGACAAACAAAAGGATTTTCGACAAAATTTGAATTTTTAGAAAAAGCTAAAAATCTACGTTTTTTCGCTTGCAAACTGCCAAAAATGAACTCAGCGCATGCGAAAACCTATAAAAACATGTTTTTACGTTGAAAAAATGTTAGTTTGAATTTCCCCCCCCCCAACCGAATCTGCACCCTTGGTTTGTATGTATTCAACAGCTGGGTATATACTCCCTTGCTTCCATATATTAGCAAAAACGACCACGTAGCCCAGCTTGGATTTTTTAATTTTTTGTATGAATATGTAGTATATAAAAAAACCATTATTTATTAGTAGTCTGAATTAGTTTAAATTAGTCTGAATTTGGTTTGTGGTTCTCAAGGATCACTTGAGTTATGACAGATAAACTGGCGATTATGTTCAAGCTGCGTCAAAAATCAGAGGCATAAATGGGTCTGGTACTTGGTGTTGGTAACCGTTCTATGTCAAGAGGGCTTGTAATCACTCACACACACGCGCCGTGCGTAGTCCTTTATGTTTTAGTCCCGGATTTGTAGATATTCTGCAAAGAGGGCGACGTTGAAATTATTTCGGTCTATTAGATTTTACGCAGTCAGGATAGACTGGGCAGTCAGTTCAATCACCATTCAATCTAGCCTATGCAGTCGATTTGGACTCCGAAATCAAATAAGGCCGAGCCCTATGTGTGGCGTTTTCATTAAATTAAACTGTCGTGTAAGTCTTGCACGCAATCCCCACTGTCGCAGATACCAAAACAACGGTCCAACTGCGACCGGTGCGCAGTCCCCCCCCCCCCCCATGCACCCGGGACAACCCCGAAAAACCCGGGTCTTGCCCACGTCTGACAAAAATTACAGTAGATTGTAGAAGTAAATACTATATTATAATCTTCAACTATAGTAAAAACAATTATATATATAATGGCAGAAGGTTTTGTCCAACGAAGACTGCCAGTAATGTTTGTTGTGTATATAGCAGTGGCGTAGCCAGGGTGCCCCCTCAGCGGTTTTGGTTCCTCCTCGCCCTCTGCGATAGCGATTTCGATTTGGGGCCCTTCTCGGATAAAAAATTTGGGTCACGTAGCATCCGCCCCGCCCCCCCCCCCCCCGTGGACAAACTTCGAAAAACTTCGGCCAAAAAGGCACGTTGGCCCCTCCCTCAAGTTGAGCCTGCTGGTATATATATATAGTTTGGTTTTAACAAGACGTTAATGTAATCACTTGTATACATACAAATTAAAGCCCCCCCCCCCCCCCCGGTGGACAAACTTCGAAAAACTTTGGCCAAAAACACACGTTGGCCCCTCCCTCAACTTGATCCTTCTGGTATATAGTTTGGTTTTAACAAGACGTTAATGTAATCACTTGTATACAAATTAAAGGACTACGCAACGGTCCAGAGCTCAGTGTAGGCTGGCGACTTCGAACTTGCCGACCTCTGATCACACATGACAAACAAATATATATGTAGGCTTTGTGATCCGTTGATATATAGATAAGAATACAGTACATCGTAGATACGCTAGGGTACAGTGTTCACAAGTTCACGCCCTCGAAAGGTCATTTTTTTGCCAAAAACGCCAATTTTTGAAGTCTCTACGCAGCCAGCATATAGCAGCAGCGGATATTTTCATTAGAGGAAATGGGGTGGGATGGGAAGTAAATGGAAGCAATATAAACAAAATCGGAGTGTCGCCAAAAAAAACCAATCATCTGCAGCTCAAATTAACTCATTTTCCCAGAAAGTCAGTCATATATTGTTTTCAGTGAAGACTCGTGGTTATCGCTGAGCATTGTTTGGGTTTATCTCATTGGATTGTCCATTTATATACTTTAATTCGCAGTTATCGCCTCACTAGCTCGATTTGTCAGAATGTCTATCAAGAAAGTTCATGCTCGTTCCATTTACGACAGTCGGGGCAATCCGACCGTTGAAGTTGATCTCACCACTGACAAAGGTGGGTCTATATATACGTATTTTGTGGTAAAAGTCCGACAGGAAATGCATAGGGTCCTGTCCTACAATATTTTTGCCAATTTGAAAAATGGAGTTAATTATTTGATTAATTAATTAATTGTATATATAATTCATTAATTACTTGATTGTTTGTTTCTGTTTCCAGGCATATTCCGAGCTGCTGTTCCCAGCGGGGCCTCTACGGGCATTCACGAAGCTCTGGAAATGAGGGACAAAGTGGCCAACGAGTATCACGGAAAAGGTCAGCGTCAGCTCTAGCCATTCATTAACACTGGGGTCTGTCTAGGGGGGGGGGGTCCTGTGTAGCGAATGACCGGAGGCTCCGACTCCGGCCCCGGCAAAAAAAGTGCCGGAGCCGGAGAATTTTTACTGTTCAAACTTTGGCAAAAAATTCAAATTTTGAGAAAAAATCACAAGGTTAACGGTTAGTTGGTTACAGTACTTATATTACTGCCAGTTGTATATAATGGAAGTGACTACCCTTCTCGAGCATTATGTATGAATGAATGAATGAATGATTTACTTTAGATATATACTGCAAACATATTATTCCTTTACAATAGGAACATACTATGTTAGTTTCAGCAAAAGTAAACACTGTTGAACAATCGGTTTCACAACGTGCAATACAATCTAACAACCTTAATGTTTCAAGATTTTTCTATAATACTCAGATTATTTTATTTTTTTATTTTATTTTATCATTTCCAAGTTGCATTTCTGTCGTAGAATTGTGATCGCCGAGCATATCCTAAAGTTAAAAATCTGCAAATTTGGTTTGAGTGAAAGCAGTCGGCGTAGGTCATTATTAGTTTAAAATAAAAAGTGATTTCATGTGGTATGTAGGACATTCAAGACAGGTATTTTTACGCAAGTCATCATAAATAGGGCAGACTAATAGAAAATGCAGCTCGTTTTCTATTTCATTTAGGTCGCACATTCGACAAAATCGTAATTCTCTAGGAGTTCTGCGCAACTCCCTTATGTCCCATCGTCCCCTTTCAATTTCTAAATCATGTGATCTGAGTCTAAATCTTGTAAAAGATTTTAAGAAATTAGCTTTCTTAATTTTGTTCAAGTAGGTTTCGTACCCGAAGTATAGTTTAAACAATTTATAAAGGTCTAAACTGGGAAGTCGTTCGAGTTCCGCCTTCCATTCAAAGACTAAAAAGTTGTAAATTAATTTTTTGCGAGCCAGTCCCAGAAAGTTAAAATAGTTCGGAATTTCTTGGTTTCTCCAAAAGTCCAATAAATCTAGGTGTCTCAATAAGCTTATTAATGCCGTTACCCAAGTTCGGCGATTGGGATACAGCATAGCAGTGTAACAAAGTAACAAATATGATTGTTTTATATAATTCGTATATATCATTCGCATTCAAAACTTTTATCCAATATCGCAGCATGCTCAAGTATCGAGGAATAATGAGGGGATATCTTCCTGTATCGCCGTACACCGCGACAGACGGAGTAGTTCTTTTAACAGATAGCAGTTGTTTTAAAAATGATAGCTGTACTTTTTTCTATTTTGTCTCGGTTGGAATATAAAACACAAAGTTTTCCGTCAGACCAAGAATGATATCCCCACACTTCACATCCATAATGGAGGACTGATGTTACTGTAGTGTCAAAGAGTTCAATTTGCAATTTCGGCGGTAGGCTAAGTTGCCTTGCTATTCTGAGCGTCTGAAATTTTGGATAGAGACTGAGTTGTATTCTGTTGTTAATAGTTGAAGAGCCTATTCCGTGAAGGGGGTAATTGCGTTTTTAGGTGTTTTTTTAAACTACCATAACTGCACTTAACCTCAACAAAAACTAGAGCGGTTTTTTTTCACATTTTTTTACATCTTCTAGCTTTCAAAAAACTATATTTAAAAGCAGATTATCTTTTGCAATTTTACTGCTGCTTTCATTTGACTACACCCCATCAGCGGTTTTTTTGACTAATTTTTGCGCCACAGTTATGAAACTCAAGATCAGCCAACAACTACTAAACTTTTTGCAGTTATGCACTGACATAATATCCCCACCCGTTTTTTTGATATAGTTGATAAGTCGTTTCTACGTTGAGAAAATGACATTTTCGTGCAAAAATCACGTAATTTGACTTTTCTCTAAAATTTTCAAGAGCCCATAACACCGACTCTACAAACTATTTTTAGAAAAGGAAAAAAACGGGTGGGGATATTTTCCTAAAGATAATGTGGTTAGAGTTTCGAAGCCGTGGTCCGTTTTTAGCTGGAGTTCTGTGGGCGCAAAAATTACACTGAAATGCCAAAAACCACGAAAACGACATTACCCCCTTAAGTAATGTACAACTAGTAGTGCTTCCTTTGTATGTATTCAACTGGCATATACCTGTTGAGGTTTTTCTTGGAGGGGGTGTATTTTTTTTACCCCATGTTTTCGATCGTATTTTTTTACCCCCTCTGACTACACAGTTTGTAAAGAAAACTCATTTAGTTTAAATTGATGCTGAGGTTTATGTATGTTTACGACTCCAATTGACTAAACTCGGCCTAAAAATCAAAATTTGCGCACTTTTTTTCCAGAGGCTGCCGCCCCCAGACCCCTATCGGCTTTTAACTACGTGACTTAATGATTTGAACTTGACTTTTAGCTCTGATGTTTTCGGCCGGTCAAATTTAGTACAATGGTTGCATGTGCTGTTATTTCACAAATTTTTGTGTTAAAATAGCAAAAAAGTTCTTTTGTACCCGTTACTAAAAATCGAAAAGTCATTTCCCCAACGTTTTTTCCTGGCTACCCGGCTGATATACTCCTAAATACAGGAGTCCGGGGGGGCGGTAATCCCCGAAAGCTAGAGACATTTATGGCACTGCATCTTCTACAAAGTGCAGTTTTTTCCAAATTTTGTCAATTTTTTGGGTATATATATACGCTCCTTGTCAATTTTCCAAGGTTTGACTAAATGGGGGGGGGGTTCAGACGGACACCCTGAACAACCCCCTCCCTCTGGCTCCTGACTACGCCCTTGGCACCGCAGTCAAAATGCCATACTGGTCAATTTAACCAAATTTGACCATTTTGTTGACTTTTTATCAATGTTGATGAAAAATTTTTGTGAAATCACACAAAACCGGGACCAGTCAGTGACCAACTACTGGTCGTATGAGTGTGTATATACAGACATATGTATAGAAGCTGGGCGTTGACTGTTAAAAAACTAAAGAATGCTGTTTCGAAAAAAATTGAGAATTTTTTCAGAATTGTCAACATTTTACTAACTGAAATTTTTTTGAAAAACACTGCCTCCGGCTCCGGCTCCGGCATTTTATATCCGGCTCCGGCAAAATTTTCCCTCCGGTCGTTCGCTAGTCCTGTGCCGACATTTTGACTGCCCTTGTATATATATACTAAGCTAGACTAAAAATGACCGTGTTTCAGCGAAAAATTAACGTTTTTTTTAAAAACTGTGGCCAAAATTCAGGTAACAATCGCATAAATTTGATAGAAATGCCCATTTTTTAGAGCAAATTTTGTTAACAATTTGCTAGCCCAATGCCAATGTACCGTGGCTCTAAGTTTTTTCCCCGTGTACCAAAATAAAAAATTTGGGGGGAGTCTGGTAATTATATATTACAGAGTAATGTATATTATGTAAGTGTGAAAGTGTTGAAATGCAATGAACTATGAAATATAAATTTTACTTCAGGTTCAGAACGTCACCACACTACCACAGTTTTGCAACACGTGTATTTTAGACACTCTTGCTTATATATTGCTTATTAATGGAAGTAGACGTTCAGGTCTTTTTCCAGCACTGTGAACCAAAATTTTCACAATAATGCGCCATTGCGCTCGGTCTTACTCAAAGCCGATCATTACAGATGTATATATATCCACCCGTGTGAGTCCCAAAAGCGACCGTTTTGAACTCTCGTGGCCAGGAAAAATTTGAGGAAATTTGTTTCGATTAACGTTTTTCATTAGGAACAATTCAGACATTAAACGGTTAATGTGTCACTTAGTCATTGTTAATTAGTCACATAAAACATGCCTGTTTAATTGCGCCACATTTCGCAATACCGCAAGCAAAGCATTTTTAAAAATTCCCTTCTCAGGTTAGACTATGTTCTTCATTGAACGAAACCTGTTGCATTAATGTTTCACCAGATATATTTATTATTGGGTGGTGTTGTGTTGGATAGCTTTGCGCATGGGCAGTACCGTAACCAATGAGGTTTATCCGAGGTGCGGTTATTGCTGGTTGAAAACTATACCCAATACCTCGCCGTGACGACCTGAAATATGGTCGGCACTGGCAATATTTGCATGTCCTCCAAAGAGGACGATTTTACAATAAGTTAGTCGATTTTTGCTCACTCATAAATAGTCATACATATTTTTTCTAGGTGTTAACAAAGCTGTGGCAAATGTGAACGATGTTATTGGGCCCGCCCTTGTTGCTAAGGTTGGTACTTGCGTTTTTTAATGTTGTCTGTTTAATGATGTTTTGTGCTGTCTGGCGTGGACCTTTTATCAAGTCGGACCATTGTTTGGGCTGACGTATTTTTAACTCACAATGTTGCGCAATAATACTGTGAAAAGCATAGCAATCACACACACACACACACACACACACACACACACACACACACACAGAGACGTTCACTTATCAGTATGAAGCAGCTATTTAATTCGCCTGTTTTCCATACCTGTTTCTTTAATTCTATATTAAAGTCTGGCATGTTAGGCACATTATTATGCTGCGCCAAATATTTCTCAGATTTTAATTATCTGGAACTTGGCCCGGGAGAAAGAACGACCTAGCTCTGTGAGTAATGGCTGTAAAAAATGCCGAATATAAGTATATATGTGCCGTTTTGGTCAAGTTGAAAAACCCTGTTCATATAATTTTGGCAGATAGCAGACGTGAGACGGATATACGTACATACGTGCGCATATACTTGCATATAGTCTGCAGAAAACTTTAAAACTACTTGAAGTCTTTGCAAACTCAGTTTAACCCAGAAAAACACCCACACACGCACGCAACTCACAATCAGTCGTCGCTGCATGTTAGCTACATGAAGTTTCAAGGCACCTGGTTTATTTCTAGAAATAGTTATATACGTATATTAGTGTATTATGGATTTTTAGTAATAAACGCAGTGGCCTTCTATAAATGAACATAATGTACATTCAGCAGTCAGCTGTTTTGCAACAATATATACATATATACCTGAAAATGTCGACATTCAAAATTAAAAAATGTGTGTATATACGTACGTATATATATATACGTACGTATATATATATATATATATATATATATATATATATATATATATATATATATATATATATATATATACGTACGTACGTAGGTTTTAACTCTGCCTCTAGAACAGATACAATTATGAGAGTGGGGACTTGGTAGCAAGTAATTAAATTTACAGTCACTTTCACACGCTCCACCTTCAAGATTCGTTACAAGAGGAAAAGGGTACTGCACAGCTGTCTGACAGACAAGTCTTTTTTTCAAACGCCGTTTATCTAGTGATTTTTATAATCGTTATTTTATTCAATTTTTAGCTTTTTTATGTAAAGTTGAAGTAAAAAATCATCAACATAGCTTTATTTGGATGAGACGCGGTCAAAATTATACATGTGGGAAGGATGGGGGGACCCCCCAAAACCAGGGGGCCGGGGGCCCGGGGGAGGGTCCCCAAAGTTCCTGCAAAATTTAGTAAAAATGCCAGTTCTTTGGGAAAATTTTACAAAATTCGGCAAAATTTAGGGTATTTTGGGTCAATCAGGGGGGGAGGGTCCCCAAAATTTGGCCGGAGAGACCCCCACAAAATTTTGACCCCGTTACATGTATGGTCAAGATTAATTATTACCCTACCATAGGAAGGGGATCAGAGTCTTTCTGACGAGGCAAAACTGTGGACTATTAATTTACCGGTACGGGTTATCCTTTTTTTGATTGTAAGAATTTTTTATTTTCAGGGTATCGATGTGACAAACCAGGCGGAAATTGACAAGTTCATGCTGGAATTGGACGGGACCGAGAATAAATGTAACTAAATGCGATTATTTTGTTGGTTTTTTAGTCCTTTTTAGTTAATCTGTTATTTTATCGATCCTGGCATTTCTTCTTATTTATTAAGTTCTTGTTCTACTTCTAGGTGCTGAAGCGACGTGGTATTTGTAGCATAGGTTTTTGTGTTTATATTTATTTATTTAAAAAAATGAATAAAAGACGTGGTAGTTACGTTTTCGACAGTTTTTATAACGTGCTATAACTTTTGATTGACTCAATGAATTTAATAGCTGTCTTTTTCACGTTAAAGAACTTGACTGAAACTACACTTATGCACATTATCTAGCTTAAATCTGTAACAAGCTAGTCAGCAGACACTATCAAAGTAGTCAAATTTCGTGAATTTTTGCATTTTTCTTGTTTTGCTTGTAAAATTGACAGTGTAACTCCAACTATAGTCTGACCAAAAAGTGTATGTACGGAACTTCATTGCTTCATAGCAGCTTAGTCGTTTGAGGTAACCCCGATAATGTATATATCATTCGAAAGCATTTTTGATGGAGATTTTCATGAAGTTAAATTATTTCGGAAAATTTAAAGTTAAAAATTTTAATTCAAATAAAATCGATTTTTTCCGCCTAATTATAGGAAACCTAATGTATTAGATATCACTCGATAGCCCATTCCATTCTGCGTCTAACGATATATACAACATCACTATAGCATGTACCTGTCAAAAATTATCGAATTTTTTTAGTTTTGATTTTTCTATTGAAAAACGTAATTTTTGGCCCGTTTTATTCGCTGTAACTCAGCAAATACTCAACCAAATCTGATAAATTTTGGATGAATAGACGCGTTGTGACCTCGCACAGTCTGTGAAAGTAATAAAATTTCAAAATTTGACACTAAATTTGTCAATATTTGTCAGGTTTACAGTCATTTTTCAGCAATTTTTGTTCAAGATTAGTTAAAACAAGAGTACATAATAGCGTCTCACTCTATATAGAAGAAGAGTGAGACACTCTCCAGCCTGCCTGTGTTATAGCAAAGGCAGATGCGCTGGTCGTTTTCAGGCTACATGTTGACATTTTATGCAACATGTGGATGGCCAATCAGAAGAGAGCTCCTGTTCTCTGATTGGCCAGACGCCTGTGCACGTGTCCAATCATAAAACGGGATTGGAATAAAAGGTTAATAACACATTCATTTATAGTCTGCTTGCAAAAACATTAAAAAAGGTTTGCAAATACCTTTAGGGATATTTTGGCAAACGTTCAGCGAAATTGATTGACAAACTTTTAAGAAATTGAGAAAAGTTTATATCTCAAAAGTTTCTCAATCAATTTCTCTGAAAGTTTGCCAAAATATCCCCAAAGGTATTTGCAAACCTTTTTTAATGTTTTTGCAAACAGACTATGAATAAATAATGAGTTATTAAGCTTTTAATCCTATCTTAATGCTTATCAAGGCATCAGCGATTATATACTAAAGTGTGTTACGCAGAGAATCTACGCGCTGATTGGCCAGCCACATGTTGAACAGAATGTCAACATGTAGCCTGAAAACGACCAGCGCATCTGCCTGTGCTAGAACACAGGCAGGCTGGAGAGTGTCTCACTCTTCTTCTATATAAAGTATGACGCCATTATGTACTCTTGGTTAAAATAATTGTTACCACAATAAAGTTCAGTTCTTTGGCTTTCATTTGATACCAAAAACATGTGCTTTTGATTGGATTGAGCAAAGTTATGCAAAAAATAAATCATTATTCACAGTCTATGTGTGCGCCCAACAAAAATTTATACACGCATATCAGCGTGTTGAATGTTTGAACGCATGCACATGCATGCTCATCAAGCACTAATTTTTGACAAGTAATGAAAACAGCTATATCTTTTTGCTGCATAACTTTGCTCAATCCAATCAAAAGCACATGTTTTTGGTATCAAATGAAAGCCAAAGAACTGAACTTTATTGTGGTACCAATTATTTTAACTAATCTTGAACAAAAATTGCTGAAAAATGACTGTAAACCTGACAAATATTGAAAAATTTAGTATCAAATTTTGAAATTTTATTACTTTCACAGACTGTGCGAGGTCACAACGCGTCTATTCATCCAAAATTTATCAGATTTGGTTTAGTATTTGCTGTGTTACAGCGAATAAAACGGGCCAAAAATGACGTTTTTCAATAGAAAAATCAAAACTAAAAAAATTCGATAATTTTTGACAGGTACATGCTATAGTGATGTTGTATATATCGTTAGACGCAGAATGGAATGGGCTATGGAATGATATCTAATACATTAGGTTTACTATAATTAGGCGGAAAATATCGATTCTATTTGAATTAAAATTTTTAACTTCAAGGTTTCCGAAATAATTTAACTTCATGAAAATCTCCATCAAAAATGCTTTCGAATGATATATATATTATGGGGGTTACCTCAAAGACTAAGCTGCTATGAAGCAATGAAGTTCCGTACATACACTTTTTGGTCAGACTATAATTTCATTCTTTACACCAATATAGCCAATAACAGGGTGAATTTTAGTGCTAAGTTTGATGCATTTATATGATGCAGAAAAAAAGTTACAAACCTTTAATTTTGAATTTTTTCGAATTTTGAAAAATATACAAATTTTTGAATGTAATTTTTTCACGAAATAGTCTAAATTAATACAAATAAAAAAATTGACACATCAGAAATTGTCTAAAAAACATGTAAACTCACGCATAAAAAGATTGCAACACCGAGACTTGAGATTTAGTCCACGGAAGTGCATTTTTACAGATTTCTGTAAATGAAATTGATGTAACGCAAAATTTAAGCAAACAAAAATTTTGGTATAAAATAGGCACGTATGTGTGCTAATTTATCCCAAATTTTTAACAAAATCCTACTTGTAGTTGTCAAGTTTTGCGGACTTTTGTGTAATGTACTTTAGTTCAAACTTCAAAAAGAAATGTTGCATAAATGTGACGTAATCTCAAAAAGTGAAAAGCGGAAGGATAAGTTTTGGTATCTAAATTGAAGGTTTTTGACATGCCCGTGTGTCATTTTTTCTTTTTTCAATAAACGGTCGTTTTGACTAGCTACTACTTTGGCTTAGCTAAACATAAAATTTAGGAAAAATTGTCGTAACTGGCTGAAAAATATTTTCTGTGAAAATTAAAAATGATTGTTTCAAGCTATTTTAGCAAGCCTTTATCTCATAATGACTTATAGTTTCCTAAATTAATATGCGTACTATAAATTATTGATTGAAAATTAATCGGAAGTTGTCAAGTGTTACTCCTGCAAAACTGTCGAAAACGTTACTACCACCTTAAATCATTAAAAGTGCTGCATTTACAGAGTAGACAGCTAGAACTTGGTATGCTTAATGGAACATATTTATATATTGATCTAATGGATCACGATATTTAATACGATTCACAGTTAAGTTTATTGAAGTCCGGTAAGCAGCTTTTACACGCTGTTGGATGACGGCGACTCGATATGAAAGCAAACTTATTGTCTACACAGTACGGAATTTTTTTAAAAGTTAGCAATAGCATGATATTATATATTGCGCGATGTGCTCAATTTGTAATTTTAGATGTTATCATACAGTGTATAATTATAGTGATCTATAGCTTTTTGTCCCTGTATTATGCTTACGGCTTACGCTTATTATACGAAATTTAATACTGTATTGCATTTGCATCATTCCGAATAATAGCAATTG
The DNA here is from genome assembly GCA_030248245.1 of Trissonchulus sp. WLG1_4. Lineage (NCBI taxonomy): Eukaryota > Metazoa > Nematoda > Enoplea > Enoplida > Ironidae > Trissonchulus > Trissonchulus sp. WLG1_4. The sequence continues at coordinate 26,348 of JASANF010015974.1, forward strand.
TCTAATTGTTACTAAATACAAACTATACTAGATACAAACAATTCTATTAGGGTAGCATGAAATTGTTTACTTTTAGGCTTATGTTTAGATTGTGTCCAAACGTACAAAATATGTGTGAGCACTGAGCAGCTTTTGATAAGCACAGCTGTGCACAGTTTTCATATGTGTATACTGTGTGTATATAAATTATCTGCAATGGCTTTTTTTGTGGGCAAAAAATGGGGAGACAAAAAATACAGACAGCCTCTAAGATCGGTGTCGCGATCGGGGACTGGGGAATACAGAGCTAAAAAATGACTGGAACTGTTAGAACTGCTAGACGGTGAGCTAAAGTTGAGGATTTCGACTCAATGCCGTATTATGGTAAAATCTTTTTTGTAGCCATTCCATTATGTATAAAACTTTAAAAAAACCCAATGTTAGTTCGCCCGATCCGATTATTACAGGAAGACCACGGAATGCTGGCTTGGTGGTGTCTTGAAAGGAGGGGGGTATCCGGTATATACCCCCTGACTTCTAGACACGCCGACTTTGACCTGGCAGTGTGCTGAACCAAGGCCGGGGGGTGCCCATCCTGAAATCAAGACATCCCTGATTTGAGGGGGGTTTCCCCTGGAATCAAGACACATCCCTGATTTGAGCAGTGTCTCCCACTGGAATCAAGTTCATGAAGACACATACAAAATTTGAAGGGGGTCCCCCCTGGAATCAAGATACGTGTTGAGTACCCTTTCCCCATCTGAAATAAAGACGTTAACGGGTTAATTCGACTGGAGCATTTTCCCGCCGATTAGCTAGAATAGGGAAGAGTGTCATACTCTTCCCTATTATGAATGCGTGAATGAATTTATTATAATTCAAGCACATTTTTGCGTAATAGAGGAACATACTGTGCTGATCAGTGATACAGTCACAATACAGTCAAAATAGTCAAAATATCGCATTAAGCAGTCGCTTGCAGAGAAAAATAAGAAACAAACAAAACAAAATACAAATATTATACAAGAACAAGAAGAATTACATATATATTATGTACTCTTGGGAACTGTTCACAAATTCGGATTAACTGGATTAGATTAACTGAGTTAACTGTAATAACTTAAATCTCAAAAGCATGAGACCTTACCTTTTTCAAGTTAGACACAGTTGCTTCTCTGTGTCAAGTTCCTAAACGTGCAAATTCTTGAAAAGATACTAAAATTCTATTTCTAGTTATTGTAGTTAATTCAGTTAATCTAATCCAGTTAATCTGAATTTGTGAACAGCCCTTTGGTAATAATAATGTAAAAAATATATAATTTGTTAATTTATTTCAGCCAAGCTTGGTGCTAATGCTATTCTGGGTGTCTCCTTGGCCGCTTGCAAAGCCGGAGCTGTGCATAGGGTTAGTTTTCAGCCAGTTTTTTGTGCCGTCAGTCTGTCATTTTCTATCCTTGTGTATATGTTTCTTTTTAGCGCACAGTTTGTGGGTCAAAAAATGAATTTCAGCCTTAGTTGAACACGTGATCATATCAAAGCCACGTTGAATTGTCAATACTAATACTATGTTCTATTTTATTTCACATAGACGATTTAGTCAAAGCTGGTCTAAAGTTAAACACCTTTTGTGAATCCCAACCATATATAATATAGCATATTGTGTCTGTTTCCAGGGCGTCCCCTTGTACCGCCACATCGCCGACTTGGCCGGAGTGCAGCAGATCTGCCTGCCCTGTCCCGCCTTCAATGTCATCAACGGCGGCAGTCACGCCGGCAACAAGCTGGCCATGCAGGAGTTCATGATTCTGCCTGTCGGTTAGTCTGGGCGCCAAGAGTACATAATGGGAAGAGTATGATGACACTGTGTCGTCTGGTTGAGTTTATGGCCAAACTAATGCGTTAAGTGCCAAGAGTACATAATGGGAAGAGTATGATGACACTGTGTCGTCTGGTTGAGTTTATGGCCAAACTAATGCGCTAAGTGCCAAGAGTACATAATGGGAAGAGTATGATGACACTGTGTCGTCTGGTTGAGTTTATGGCCAAACTAATGCGCTAAGTGCCAAGAGTACATAATGGGAAGAGTATGACACTGTAGTTTAGTTGGGATTAAGGCCAGAACAATGGCCTGCCTACATTGTTTTGGGGCTAAGGGAACATGTTTCATATCCAGTGAGAAAGCAACAGGAGCATATACTGTGTGATTGGCTCTTGCTCTTGTTAGTGCCGGTACCCGGCGACACCACGCAATTTTTGCATCAAGCAACTTTTGGTCAGGTCTAGTTATTTTCCATGCCAAAAATTAGACGAGAATCATTTTAATTTTTCACAACAGCTGACCAAACACGTTCTTAAGGAATAAAGACAAAAATATGAACCGGGCTTCAAATATTTAATTCAACAAAACGTTTTTCTATTCTTTTTATTGCTTCTGTAGGCGCGGCCAATTTCAAAGAAGCCATGAAGATGGGCTCTGAAATTTATCATCATCTGAAAAAGGTGATCAAGGACCGCTACGGCCTGGACGCCACGTCGGTGGGCGACGAGGGGGGCTTTGCGCCCAACATCCAGGACAACAAGGAGGGGCTGGAACTGCTCAAGACGGCCATCGAGCTGGCCGGCTACACGGGCAAGATCAGCATCGCAATGGACGTGGCTGCCTCAGAGTTCGCCAAGAACGGAAAGTATGACTTGGACTTCAAGAATCCCAACTCGGATCCCAACCAATGGGTGAGCAGGGGAGAGGAATATAATATATGATTGGGATATTGTGGGTAATAAGGATAGTAGACTGATAAGGAGGATGGATGATAAATAGAAGGTATACAAAATAAAATATAGATAGAGAGAAAACCATTATAATGATGTCAGAAAATATATTTTTTGTGTGTTATTTTTGAAAACATTTGAGGTTAGTTGACAGGGTGCACCGTAGAAATAGTAGTTACACATCACAACTTACACACTAATAGGGTTATATGTTCTGCGTATTGTATATTTGCTACCGCAAGCAACACTCGGTGTGTTATCAACTATCTTCAGAGTAATTTGTAACTATATATTTTTGGTGACATGAAAAACACGTGTGAATAGATGTGCTTGACCTTTTTGATCAACACCCTCTAGGCTCGATTCATACTCACAGCCGTATGTCCGTTCAGCTGGTAAAATTGTGACAAAGTCACCCCATCATTCCTTAAGGGGGGGGGGGCTACCCAGGTCAAAAATCAAAGTTCTCCAATTTTGCTTATTTTCACATATTATGTTACTCCCCCAAGGCACCCCAACGTCAGATGAGAACAATTAAGCTTGAAGGTGCACTTTTGGTTCAGTGCGTTGGTCAGTGTATTTACATAGGCAAAAGTACGCAAAAAAGCCTAAAAGTAGCCCTTAGTTGAACAGTTCTAACACAAACCACATCAAGTCATTCAGACTGAAACTTGGCATAGTAGCAGCCCACATGTATGCGCAAAATCGTATGATCCGGATTTTTGATATGTATTTTCAATTCTAAAATCGAGGGCGAAATGTGAAAAAATGGCTGTTTTTTGGACACGCCAAATTTGAGTGATTTTACATGTGGCGTCACTGCTCAGGCCATGAGCAAAAATTTAAAAAAATAGATCATAGAGGTTGAGATATGACATTAGGCTATCGAATCATGTAAAAATCAGCTTCGTCGGTATTAACAAAAATTTCGAGTAAAATTTAAAGTAAAACTTTTTTTGCGCCTATGATTTACACGTAAAATTGATTTTTTGGGAGCCCCTAGTAAAAAAATTGGCAAAAGCATTGGTTCCAGTTTGTTACATCTGCGATGCGCCTTTCCTGGGGCTACATTGTGTGCAAATTTTAAGCGAATCGGAGAACCTAAAATTTTCACTTATTCAGGTAGCCCCCCCCCCCCCTTAATATAGCTGGCAATAGTGTGACTGTGCTTGCAGCTGACCGGAGAGCAACTGTCCAACGTCTATTTGGACTTTGTGAAGAACTACCCCGTGGTGTCCATCGAGGACGCGTTTGACCAGGACGATTGGGACAACTGGACAAAATTCCACGCTGCCACCAACATACAGCTAGTTGGGTTGGTGCCGCTAGGCTTTAGAGCATTCGCAAACGGTTCACATGAGGCAACGCGGTTTTCAGGCAATCTGCAAGCAACACGCGTTGCTGGGAAGTTGCTTGCAAAAAGAGGTTCACATGAGGCAATTTTCAAGCAACCGATCACCAGGCAACCTGCAGGCAACAGCCAATCAAATTTGAGCCCGCCTAAATTTAAATTGGCGGCTCTGTGTGTTTTTCCTGTCGCTACCTCAGTAGCGACAGGACTTTACATTTGTTTTGCCCTACGTAAAATGCACGTCTATGTGTATTCTCTGTAGCAAATTTGTGTTCGTGTATATGTTTAATTTCATCGGTATGTGAGTGAGGTGGCCCAACAGCCAAGCAGCTGGTTTCGTTTTGCTATTGCTAGCTAGATTACTGTGGGGCCTGAATGGCCAGATCAGTGTTTGTCATTGTTTTAAGGCCCTAAACACGAGTTTTTCTTGACTGACGCTTTAAATTATCGAAAACCAGGCAATGAATTAATCAAGACTCAATAAATTTTGCATAAAATTGCTACTTGTTGGACTAAATGGATGCATTATCACTTTTTGTTGCATATCTATGACTCGACGGTCAACAAAAGGTCCGAGTTTGAAAAATGGGGGCACAGTCTTTAACAGGATTAATAATCAAACAAATCAAACAAATTCGATGCCCAGTGTAAAATTAAGTCAACCGTTTTGAGTTTTCGTCAGTCCTGTACTGCTCATTGTATAGTAAGTATAGTATAGAAGACAATATAACGAAATGAAATCCTTAATGCCGCAGTTGAAAAAACACTGATTTTTAGGGTTAAAATCTGGTTGGATGTTGGTTGCTTGAAAATCGCCTGCACGTTCACAAGAGGCTATTTTCAAGCAACGCGTGATGCCTGCGTGTTGCTTGGTGGTTGGTTGCTTGAGAATCGCCTGCTAATTGCCTCGTGTGAACCCGCCTTCAGTGTTTACTTTATTCTGTGATTGGATATGGGATTGCGGAATCTAATTACTGCTTGGACGATTGCGGCTGGTTTTTGACTGAGACGTGACTTTGGCTTCGGCTTATGCTTGAACACTAGTTTTTTAGTTATTTAGTGTACGTAGTTATTCATTTGCTTTTTCATGTACGTATAGTTGAGTTGACTTGTATTATGGTCTCCTTAAAAGTATTTTCTATCGGAGTAATCCCCTTATTGACTATAATTGAACAATTTAAAGTGTCCCGAAATCGTAGCCAAACTTGTCCTTTATCTACGAAACTGGCTATTTTACCCTTATGTATTCTGTAGGTGAAACTGGTGCTGGTATTTGTTTCAGGGACGACCTGACGGTGACCAATCCGAAGCGCATCCAGATGGCCGTGGACAAGAAGGCCTGCAACTGCCTGCTCCTCAAGGTCAACCAGATCGGATCAGTCACCGAGAGCATACAGGCGTACGTACTCACACTCACACCAAGAGTACAGCAGTGCTATATTTACTGTACTCTACTACTCACACACACTAAGAGTACAGCAGTGGTATGTAATACAATAATAATTACTATACTACTGTTAGTACTAGTTACAGTGTCGCCAAGAGTACAGCAGTGGTATGTAATACAATAATAATTACTATGCTACTGTACTAGACACTAGTCACAGTGTCGCCAAGAGTACAGCAGTGGTATACAATACTCATGCTACTGTAGTACGCGCCAGAGCAACAGTTTAGCTATGATGCATTATTATTTATTATAAAACTAATGTAGAAACGTATTTGTGAGTATAATTATTGGATAAATTTGAAGACTAAAACGCTTCTGCGAAAGTTCGGTGCTTCGCCATGCCTTCAACAAAATAATTGTCAGTGTCAGTTTCACCTTGACATATTAATTTGACGAACTAATTTCGCGCAATTATGTTAGATTGTATATCTGTGTTACTTTTAGATTCGGTAATTAGACGTACACCCAACCATTAAACAGCGTCCCTATAATAATTTATATAATATGCACAAAAATATGTCTTTTGCAAACCGCAGTGAAGTCTTAGCCTTATCTGCCGACCAAATTGGCGATGTATTCAGCACTGTATAGATGTGTTGATTTTAGACAGTCTCAAATGTAGTCGCTGTAATGGCACAGATTGCTAATGGGTTAGTGAGTCTCTTCTGTCATGTTCAAGTCGCACCTTTTGTCGTAAAGCATGCCAATGATAACCATGAGGCTTGCAGAACTTAATAACACCATTAGCCGCCATGGCACATTTAGTGGCCAGATAAAATTGTTCTGGGTTAACTTCCTGCCTCAGCAAGAAAATAACTTATGCACTGAGTGCATAAATAGTTAATGCAGCAAGAATAAAAGAGAAATTAAATTCAATTAAATTTTACTCAGCAAGAAATTATACTTTCATATGAAAGAGAATAGAAAATTCAAATACAAACACACCAATAGAGCATAGCCAACGCAATCTTCTTGAAAAGTCTTCTTCTTGCGATGCTGCCACTATATCTTCTGTAAAATTAATACTTAAAATTCAGAATTGCATTTGCATCCGGAGGCCAATTTTTAAACTACTTTTAAACTAATTAAAAGTAATTATTTGATTAATTAACAATTAGAAAAAATGCAATCCTTCTTGTTAGTGGAGGCTTTGGCCTTTAAAGAGCTATATTCAAGCATCAGCACTTCAGCAAACGCAGGCACTAAGCTACAAAGTTTTAACTTAACTTGACTGCGGCAATAACATCTAAACGCAGTTCTGAATGCAATCCTTCTTGTTAGTGGAGGCTTTGCCCTTTAAAGAGCTATTTTTTAAGCATCAGCAGGCCCTGAGCTACAAAGTTTCAACTGAACTTGACTGCGGCAATAACAACTAAACCCAATTCTCAAAAAAGTTATAGAACAAAACTTTCTTCAGACTAAATCTGAGTGAGACCGTCAGTATTACGTCTAATAAAACTAACTATTTACTGCATATGCGTGTTTCCTTTACCGTTTAAGGTCCTGTTGTGCCCTGTTTTCAGATGCAACCTGTCTCGTCAGAATGGCTGGGGTGTGATGGTGAGTCATCGCAGCGGGGAGACCGAAGACTCATTCATTGCTGATCTGGTCGTGGGTCTGGCCACTGGACAAGTGAGATTAACAAACGGATTAAGATACAATTTGCACTACAGAGCTGAAACCTAGTTCATAAAGGTCTGTCAAAAAATAGTTGCGCCACTTGAGAAAACGAAATATGTGATTTCGTTGCGAAAATAATAGATTTTGACTATCAAGAGTACAGCAAGTAGTCGCAGAAGTCATGCCACTAAAATGCGCTAAAAACTGGCGCAGCATTTTTTGTTAGACTTTTTAGTTCATACTAAAGTTAGACAATGAATAGTTGGACCACTACAATCACAACATATGATACATACGAATAGAATGGACTTTGACTATCAAGAGTACATCAAGTATGCGCCGAAGTCATGCCACTGAGAATAAGTAAGTGGCACAGCTTTTTTGTCAGACTTTAGTCCGGAACTGTCCGTGTGCGTAAACAGCGTTTGTTCATACTTCTACGGACACGGCGGATAGTGCGTGTGCCTACGAAATAATGGTAACATGTTCTGTTGTGTAGCAGATATTGTAAGAGAACGTAAGTTTCAAATTATCAGTGTGAACGTTCGAGCCACACACTAAAACCAAGCTTCTGAGCTGAAATTACGACGAATTTTACGAAATTTCGCAACTAGTGGATTAAGTTTATGTGCACACCCGCACGTGACTGTTAAAAGCTTTCATCTGATAACTGATTGGCTCATTCCTTACGGGCACAGACAAAAGTTTTACTGAATTCAACTTGGCATCCGGACATTGGACAGACGTTTCGGACACTTGCGGGCAGTTTGTTACGCACATCTGGACACTTATGGGTCCCCAGACTGCTGTTGCGGACACTGAACCTGAATTTTTTCAGTTTTTTGCGATTGCTTCTGAAAAAAAAATTACTGAATCTCCCCAAAACCGGATTTTGTCTGGTTGGCAAATCTGGTTTTTTTGAGATTCAAAACCAGAGATTAGACTTGACAGTAAGACCAAGGCTCATCCTATTGGTTCCGCGAAACTGTGTCATTAGCAAATTGTTGAAAAAAATGTCTAATCGCAAAGATGTGAAAATGTCAAAAACAACTTCGGTCTTGATTTTGGGTACGTAAGAAGCTCTCAATCAAAATTTCGACTGTGAACAGCCGATGTTTTGATTTTGCTAATCGCCTTATTAGCCGCCGTCAAAACCACAAGACCTGTTTGGATGGCTTAATGACTAGGCTTTTAATTTTGGATTTTTTCTAGAATGGTGAATTGTTTTTTTCGGTATCCGTTTTGAAGTATTGTCAGAAACACGAGTGTTGTCCATTGGCTTTTTTCCTGCTTGGAGCTAAGTGCTTTATGACAGTGAGATCTTGGCTTAAAACTGAATCCTAAGCTGACATTGTATTTTTACTACTCTTCAAACACAGATGTTTTTTAAATCTGAAATCTGTCATGTTTGGTATGAGTCATTTTTTTATGATAGTGGACATTTCGGTGTTAAAAATGTGGAACGGACAATCGTAATTAATATAGTGACGTGTTGTAGAAATTCTGAAATTATAAAATTTTTACAGTAAGTTCAGTTTATTTAGATAGATCTAAAGTTATGGAAAAGATCACGCCATTCGCACTTGAACCTCGGGCTAAAATAAGTGCGGTCCGGTAAAGAAATTAGCGGGACGTTGTTGACGTTTTTCCGTTTAGCTGGCAAATTCACAAAAAAGTGTGTTTTTTGATAATTTTATCACCCTTAGGCTCGATTCATACTTACAGCCATGTCCGTATAGCCGGCAAAATTACGAAATAACCACGCCCCTAATAGTGTATATTTAAGATCAGATTGTGGCGGGTTTTTTTCGTAAATTTAAAAAATGAACGGACATACGGCTGCAAGTAAGAATCGAGCCTTATGCGTCAAGGACTACTGTGTAAGTATCATAGAGGTTATCTTTTGCGGAAATTTAGTTTTTGTTTTTTTGTTTTAGATCAAGACGGGTGCGCCCTGCCGTTCCGAGCGTCTGGCCAAATACAACCAGCTGCTGCGAATCGAAGAAGAATTGGGACCTGCCGCAAAATTCGCCGGGCAGAACTTCCGCAATCCCAAATTTTGAGCCAATCCAACAGTTTTTGATAGGATTATATTTTTGGATTCAGTTGAGTTAGATTATTAATTTCACATAGGATTGTGCAAAACTTAAATTTTTCGCAAGATCGAGCGTTATTTTTTAAATGGGGTAAATAAGCATAGATTTAATTATTTGTCAGTGAATTTTTTGGTTTTACTTATAAATCGCCCTTTTTTTAAGTTTTGTGCAATCGAATATCCTAGCCTAATTGTATTGTATGTTCTAAGCTTGTATGTAGTGTGCAGTGTAGTTTATAAGTTTTCATATCTGTTATATAATTAATTAGTTATTTAATTAGTCTTGGTATTATGCAACTGTGGTAATTCTGGTCACTAGTTTTGTTTCCTATTGGCTAGATATTATGAATTTATAGTAATTGTCTTTTCATTATTCTTTGTTTTTTTACTAACTTCGTAAAAGTTTCATTTTCAATGCAATTTTGAATATGTAAAATAATTTTGTGAACTTTTTTTGAAAATGTTTTTTATATATTATTTAATAACGTAAATGATAATATTCGTGAGTGATTAATTTTAGTGCAATGCGATCATAAATTTGAAGAACTTTTTTCGAAATTTAAATTATTTTTTTGCATAATTTGTCACAGTGTATCCTGTTGTTTGTGCGTGAGATATTGTTTGCTAACTGATACGTAGAATTGATTGTGTGGCGTATAAAAATATTTCGAAAATGTTATAATAAAAAATCCATATATATTTGTTGTTTGAAAGTGGCTTTAATATTCATGATTCTAGAAAAAATTAGAATAGATGATTTGTTTAATAATAAATTGACGGCCTGCCCAAAATCTCGATGCTAGCAATATTATTGGTCGATTATTTATTTATATGTCTAGTTAGACCGGTATAAATTATTATTCTATGAGAGGACAAGCACGAGTTTAAGTTTCTGTAAAAAGTAGGCCAAATTGTATGGGCTACTGTAGTGCAAACCACGAAAGTTCGGCCAAAAATTGCTGGACCCTGAGAGAGAAAACACATGATTTCATTACGAAAAGAATCATTTCAGTCATCAAGATACAAGAGTACATTATGTAAAATCACTGCATCTTGCCTCAGGGTTCAGTAATTTTTGGTAGGACAGGTCAGACTCTCGTCTCAACTATCCTGAAAAATTGTCATTTTGCTAATTCAGGTTTTCTTGAAATTGGGTACAGGCTGAACGGCAGAGACAAGGACAAGTATGAACCAGGCTTATGGGAACCAGTTCCCAAGCCATTCACCGGATCAATATGCTTTACCATTAGCTTAAAGCATTAGCATGCGTAGTTGAGTCTATTCCTGCTAAAGAACAGCGCTAAAAGCGTAATCGGTATAATCCAATGGTGGAATAAGGGTGTTAAGGTATAACTACTTTAGACAGTGTTTATACAAAAGTCTATTAATCGCTTAAATCCGAGTAAACTAATAGCCCCTAACAGATGTTTGAATAACAGGAAACATTGAATTTGTTTTTAGCTTATATATAATGGTAGGCTACTTAACTCTTAAATCCTTGACAACGTTTAACATCTAAAATTCTAAAGTACCTAAAAACTTCTAGTAGGATTCTAAATAATCCACGTTACTTATATAACTTCAAGAAAGTCTGCTCTGTTAGAATTAGAGACAGTAATGCACAAAATATAGTTGTATTTATAATATATTTTTACAAAAGTATGAAAATACAAATACAGCAAAGTTAAACATTGATTTGCTGAGTTGTTAAAGTGGGCCTCGGCTTCAGCTAGAGAAATCGAAATGCTGATTTAGTCATTCTGATTGGTTCGTTGCAACCAATGCTGCATTTTGATTGGCTAAATCCTTTTTCTCTAGTTTAAGCCAGACATCAATGTTCAGAATACCATTGTAGTCATTTAGTACATAGGTTTTCCGCGTAAGACGCGTAGTAAGTTTATAGAATTATAAAATTATAAATTATAAATTGTCAGATTTTTCAAATGGCTTTCAGTGCATGAACCAAAGAACCGAGTCAAGCGTACGTTTTCCCCAAGAATCCATGTGACTTGACTTTTTGGCGATAGCTTGGTCGGTTATCTTTCGAAGCGTCATGAAATTATGCGCCGCCCGGGCCTTGGTGTTTTTGGGGTGTCGCCATTTTGACACCCTGTAAAATCGGTCCGTTTTCGCAGAAATGTGATTATTGAACGTAATCGATGATATTCTGAAAACCATAGTGCTGTCAGCCAAGCAGCTAGCCGAGAATATGCAAATTAGGCAAAATATCAGCATAATATCTTATCTCAGTAGAAAGATGAAGACACAGTAAACAGTAGTCAACCAGTAAATGAGGACAGTCGTTGCTATTGGTGAAATTGTCCACTTATATAGCAGCATTTTGCCTAAAAGCCAATTTTCTGCTTAATTTCGGTTTTGCAAAGAGACGTTTAAATCTATGCTTTCTGCTTTTGACACTTATCCCTCAGGAAATTTTGGTGTGGACCGATTTCAATGATTTTGACAACTTAAGGTTTTTGTCAAGAAATGGTAAGAGATTAGTATCCCCTGGCCATGAGAAAAATTAATCCCTTTTTAATTACATTTTTTAGGAGCAATTGTATTTATTGGTACTCAATAAATCGGCTTACTATACTTAAGCCTGGTCTCAGGATACTATTCAGTGTCAAAAATTTTCTAGTGAATCATAAGCTCAATTTGTTTTCAATTTTTCATACTACTGACTCAATTTGTATTACGTAAGCTTAGATTCGATCAACAGGTATGTACTTCTTAGCATTAACTTTCTTAGTGCCGACCAAAATTACTTTCTGTTGCTACAGAGACCGCGGAATTAAAGCGGAGTCGGAGTCACTTGATTCGGAGTCAAAGTTAATGTAGGCAGTTGACTTATATATATATATACTTTTCTTTGAATCTAGTATCTAGTGACTCGGACTCTACTTTGACTCAGGAGTCTGTGGCAAGTACATAATTTCGGTCTGTAGGTAAATCCGTACTTTCACCCAAAAAATGACAAATAAGTATATATACATACCTAACAGGCTAACATATTCATGAGCCGACACGACATTCAAAAAGCCGAACACGACACTCCAAAAGCACCAAGTCTCGGGTGGCGCCAAATTTTATGACGCTTCGAAAGATAAGCGACCAAGCTATCGCCAAAAAGTCAAGTCACATGAATTATTGAGGAAAACGGAAGCTTGACTCGGTTCTTTGGTTTATGCACTGAAAGCCATTTGAAAAACTGCAATTTCGCGGACTGCACCAAAGGCGGACTGCACCAAATCGAATTACGTAAATTTGAGCTGGAGGCTGGAGCTAAACACCAGTTAAATGGATTTAGTTAACTCCCAGCGAAAACACAGCTAAAACTCAGTTTTCAACTATATCAGTAAATCTTACGTGCCAACTTTGTTAGTCTTTATTGGTGCAGCAGGCTCAAACCGAGTTTAGGATTTTAATTAAGTCGGAGTCAAATCGGTTCAAGTTCAAGCTAATTGTCAGTGAATCCGATACCGATAGGTCCATCGTCAAATCTGTAAACTTTTACACTTCTTAAAAAATAACTCTTCATAAAAAAACCCTACCTATGTACTTAAAATAACTACAATGGTATATAATTTCAATGAACATTGATATTTGGCTTAAACAAGAGAAATAATGTTTCAGCCAATCAAAATGCAGCATTGGTGGCAACGAACCAGTCAGAATGACTAAATCAGCGTTTCGATTTCTATAGCTGAAGCCGAGGCCCCACTTTACAGCTCAGCAGATCAATGTTTAAGTATATATGCTGTATTTATATTTTCATTCTTTTGTAACAAATAAAAATGTTCAACTACATTTCTGTGCACAGCCTTCTGTTTCTAATAGAGCAGACTTGATTACAGTTATATAAGTAACGTGGTTGATTTAGAATCCTACTAAAAGTTTTTAGTTACTTTAGAATTTTAAATGTTAAAGGTAGCCTACCTAATATAAATAACGAGTAGGCTAGGTTTTAGAATTGCTAAAGGTATATACGTATTTTAGTTACTTTAGAATTTTAGATGTTGAACGTTGTCAAGGATTTATGTAGCCTAAACATAATAATCCTAAACTAATACGATTTTTTTGTTATTCAAGCACCTCGTAGGGACTATTAGTTTACTCGGATTTAAGCGATTTATGTATAAGCTCTACATTTGTCTAAACCTGTCTAAACTAGTTACACCCTTAATACCCTTATTACATCATGGGATTATACAGATTATGCTTTTAGTGCTATTGTTTAGCAGGAACAAATAGACTCAGCTACTCATGCTAATGCTCTAAGCTAATGTTAAAGCATATTGATCTAGTATTAGTTTAGGAAGGGGGTGGTAATTGGGACCCATAAGCCCGGTTCATACTTGTCCTTGTCTCTGCCGTTTTGTCCGTACGCAACTGCAAGAAAACGTTTGATCAAATAGCAAATTTTCAGGATAAACAATTTGGGAGTCTAAACAATAAAAACTGTCTAAACAATAAAAGTCTAAACAATCTAAACTGTCTTACCAAATTATTTACGGAAACGAGCTTTATTGTGCTTGTCCCTGTCCCTTAAGGACTACATAGTCGGGCTATATATACGGGATAGTCCCATACCTAGCTCATGTGGTTGTAACCAACCAGCTGCCGCTGCCTATGGTTTCTCATTTTTCTCATTTATATGTATATTATATATATATATATATATATATATATATATATATATATATATATATATATATATATATATATATATATATATATATATATATTTATGTATATATATATATATATATATATATATATATATATATATATATATATATATATATATATATATATATATATATATATATATATATATATATATATAGTAAGGTACCGTGTCAACAAGCACGTTTTGCGAGTAAGGATAAATTGATTTTGTTTGATTTCGTTGCGACTTTCTTGCACAGCCGAGGATATTCTTCGAATATAAAACGCGGCATCAAAATATTTTAAAGCCAACCAATTATTAAACAACGACCACTACTGAGTTTTATCTCATTTTCGAGGCAGCGACGTCAGTACTAACGGTTAAAAACATTCAGAAAATTAATGTGGCGTCACTTTAGTTTCATACGTTACGATAGCTATGTAGTAGCTGCAGTCGTCAACGTTTTGAGTACAATTCGTCTATGTTTTGTGTAACATTCACTTACTTAATCCACGATTTTTTATCGCCCAATTTAGGATTTTTATATTACGTATGTAAAGCCAAAATCGCGCTAGGGTCAGCCGCTGTGTCGGTCAGCGAAAGACGTCGTGCAAAGTTTGACAATATTTTGGCAAACCACCAAACAACTTTTGAGTTTATACATCAAATTTTGAGTGATTACTAAGTTAATTACGAAACTAGAGATCGTGTCCATGTATAACACTGTAACATATATCCGGCATCTATATGTACTTATATAGACAACCTGATGACATTCACAACCGCAGCATGGTAAAGCCTGTTTCACACGAGGGCGCATTTCATGGCGCATTTGATGGCGCATTTCATTGCGCATTACATGGCGCATTGCATGCAACGCGCCATGGAGCAAAATGCGCCCTCGTGTGAAACAGGCTTAAGGTTATAAGACAGTATTTTCTATTTCGGACATGCTGATAAAAAACTATCTATGCAACATGGTTGCGACAGGTTTCCTTTCTTACAACAGTGTTACAGTGAGAGGCCCGCTGCATAATAGAATTTTCTGCCGGTACACACACACACACACACACAGCACTAGCAGCCTGATATATATAATCGCATATACAACACACAAGCTGCTGAACGATGAAGCCTAGATTATCACACAGCATGAGTACACACACCCACACAAATAATGCAATTTTGTGACCTGCCGAATAATACAGTGTAACTTTACACTGTGATAGGAGATACGTGTTAAGATTCCTTTTGCATTATAGTATATACGCGGCGGCTGAGGCCGCCGCGTAAAAATCCAATGTGTATACTAGATATTAAGATAGAGTCTGTTACAGAGAGAATTGCTAGGTCTCTCTGTAACAGCTCCACGACGATCAGCAGCAGTTACTGCGCTGCTCTGCTCATGTACGAAAACCGGTTTTTGATGGCTGCCAGTGTGTGCGTGTGTAGGTGGATGTGCTGCTGAATTGGCGGGTATTGATTATCAACAGGCAACAACAACAATTTATTGAGCAATAGTAATACGGTCTGTTCAAGTTGGAGCGTACTGTGTTCAGCAGAATGCGATGCGGGTCGGGTCGGGTATGGGGTTGAGATTTCCCAACCCGAGATTGTGCCGTTCAGTTTGGGTCAAAGTTACCGATCTCAATCCGAAAAGTTGACATGAATTTTTGCTATTTTTGCTATTTTCTCACGCTAATATACTCGTGGCTGAGAGACTACGAGACGAGTATTTGTAGTATTAAATCTTCACGAGATATCGAGTCGGGTCGAGTTGGACCTTATTTCAGTTCGGGACTCGCGGGGTTGAGTAATTTTGACTCGTTGCAATTTCAAACTCTGGCGTAAAACCACACGTATTTTGCATATGACATTGATTGAACATAATCTTTCTCTATTAATATCTTCACTTTGGTTAACTCACGTGTCCTAATTGCATTAGGGCCGCGTTTTATATTCCTTGGAATATGGTCAGTTCACGCTGATAAATAGGTCGCTCGGTAAATCTGACTCTTTTCTCTACTCGCAAGACGTACTTGTTGACACGGTTCCTAAGGCGACTCGTTGCCGCTCCTACGAATGGCCCAAGCGGGAATGGTAGGTCCTAGCTTCAGGGGAGAGTCATCCTTCGCCCTTAGCCTTAACCAAACCGCCAGCGGGTCTTCCAGGTATGATTGCCAGTCGAGCTGTACTATAAAAACCTAACGGGCACCCTTGTGTAGATTTTAGTGGCTAAAAATATAAGAAAATCCATCAATATTCAATAGGCAGTAAGTAGGCTGGAAGTTCGTTTGGTTTTGTAGCATTTTGATACTTTTGATATAATTGTGATACTTCGGTATTAATACTTTTAATACCGGTATCAATAATAAAATTGGTATCAAAAGTATCATATTTAAATTATGGTATAATATTTAAATTATTTGGTATCATATTTATATTTTTTCCGAGTATCAAATATCAAAAGTATCATATTTAAATTCAAAATATTGTATTTATATCATATTTTTTAATTTTTTTCCAAGTAGCAAGTATCAAAAGTATCATATTTAATTTCGAAGTATCATATTTATATATTTAAATTTTTTCCAAGTAGCAAATATCAAAAGTATTTTATTTAAATTATTTGGTATAATATTTATATCATATTTACATTTTTTCCTAGTATCAAATATCAAAAGTATTTTATTTAAATTCCAAGTATCATATTTATATCATATTTAAATTATTTTGCTGTATCAAAACAACAGTAATCCTTACTGCTACGACGAAAAATTTGTCAGTTTCTCAGTCTCGAGTTGGAAGCCGCGAAAATGTAGTTTGAAGTTTGAACTAATTCTTGTCTCGTATGTGAAACAGCTTGTCATATTTAAGTCATAAGTATAGAATCACCGATTTTTGTACGCGACCCCCTCAGGGACCGAGGGGGCAGCGTATAATATACTATATTCAAAATCTCAGCTCTTTACGTTATTTCGGGTAGGTCAGATTTCCTGTGTTAAATAACAGAGGAATAATAATAGGTACCTCGATCTTGGACAAAGAATTTACAGTTCTTTCTCCAAACTCAGCAAATATGAAAAAAACGAACGTGCCGGAGGGGACTCGAACTACTGAGTATCCGCTCGTAAAGCGTTCACTCTAACTGCTGAGCGTACCGGCAGCTCCTCTGAAAGAATAAACAACGGAGCTAATCAGCAAACGTTGTAGATGTAGCACAGTCGAAATCACAATTTTTCTTAAACTAAATATGTAACTTTTAATGATTACTCCAACTCCATTTAAACTAAACGAAACAATCGGATTTGTTTGGTTATTAATAGAATTCACAAACTCTTGAGCTTGACCATTACAACTGTGTAGTGTGTGTCAGCAGTTGCCATGTTTGACCTTTATGACGCCAGCTATCATCAGGATTTGTTGGTCGAGTGCAATGATTCTCGTTTGGTGTGCGAAGGGTCTATGGTTCAAGTCCATGACGAGCCTTTTTTCTGAAACCCACGTTAATTTTTTTGCAACTGCTTTTACGCGGCCCCTAGGGGCCGCGTATATACTATATTCGGAATCTGGAATTTCTACGTTAACTATCTCACGTTAGATTTTTTTAGTTTTCGCACGTCAATTAAGGGGGTAGTGTCGCGAAAGCAGTCGATTTTGCGCGACTGTAAAACTTGTTCAGTAAAATGTTAGAAATTGTTCTTTCTATATTTTAAAAATCTACCAAATGGCAAATTATTTTGCCAAGTTTCAGCAAAATTGGTGCAGCATATAGTTTGGAAAAATAATGCCTCAAATTCGGAAAAATTACGAAAAAAAACCTATTCACATTCCATTTTTTAGTCACATTTATCAATTTTTCTGTTTAGTTTTTTTACACAGACTAATAGCACATATGTTGTAGTTTATGCACACAAAATTTAGTGCAGATTACTGTAGCGGCTGTGGAGTAATACTAGTTTGAACTGTGAAGGTGTACTTAAACTGTAAAATAGTAACAGCAATAATGATAAATTGTGTAAAATCTAGACGCTTATTTTCAAATCAGAAGAAAAACAAACCTTCAATTTTCTTTTTTCTTATTTGTCGCAAAAAATTGTGCGTCCACACATGATGTGTACTTCACAAGCTGGCCAATCTGATATCTGGCTCGCGATTTTTCGAACTTTTATGTCCCTATTGTGTGATGTCTGGCTTACTAACTACGATTGGTCCAAGATATTTGTCAATATTGATAGTGTGATGTCTGGCAGTAATTATTTGATACCATACAGCGTTGGACTAGCTTCTCATTGCATGTACTACTTCAAAACAAAAAGTTCTATTTTCACAGCCTATGAGCAAAACTGCTTTCGCGACACTACCCCCTTAAGCAGCAGTATTGACAACTGAATAAGGTATTAAGACTGACCTAGTGTCTCATTAAATATTATAAGAACATGTTACAGCTTAAAAAGTCCACTTCGCAAGAAATGGCCGGGTTTTATATTTCCTGTGGAATATAGACACTCTTCACTTCATATAAAACTACTCCTCACTCAGCAGAAGAGCTTGTCCAAGATTAGGCTAAATCCACATTATTGCAACAGAGAGTTGGTGTTGGAATATTAAACACACCCACTTACACTGTACGTATTTAAATTCTATTACATACCTATTTTCATTTTTATCTTAAAACGCTATGCAAATCTTCTGTTGTCTTTTTGTTGATCACAGCAGCTGACCCAAATTTGTTTTTATCCAAGTTTCTGTAGCCTTAAGGACAAGTGTGAACCGGGCTTAGGGCGTCAATTAGCTTCAAGGCTAGAAGACTCTGCACCTGAATATGATGTTTCTGGACCTTTACTTATGCTTGTCGCAAAAATGTGCGCAACCGTTCTTCAATCACTCCTAACATGTTTATAAGCCACAACGTGGCAATTGCTTAGAGTTGATTTGTGTAAATTTTGCTTAAGAATTATGCATCTATGTAAAGTTGTGGAACAGTAAAATTACCATGAGTTGTATAATATGCACATATATATGTAGACAGTCACTCAATGCTGCTACAAGTACTTGTCCTGACGTGATCAACAACAGAACAACAGTAGATTAGCATAATGTTTCAGGATTAAAATACATTGTAGGTGGGTGTGTTTAATATTCCAACACCAAACTCTCTGTTGCAATAATGTGGATTTAATCTTGGAATAAAATCTGTAAATCTATGAAATGACAAACTGTTTCACATAAGAGACAAGAATGTAGTTCAAATTGCAATTTCGCGGCTTTAAAATCGAGACTAAGAAACTGACATAAGTTTTTCGCCATAGGTTGAATTAGAAAGATAAATAATGAACGCGTTTTAATTGATACGTTAATTTATAATTGCTGACAGGCAAAAACAAACCCTAATCTAAACTGAAATATTTTTTGCACAAAAACGATTTGACCTTTGTTTTTGTCTGAGTGTTATTCAACAAAAGTGTCTCTGATTGTTAACATTTTACGTCTTTCTGTGAAACTCAGCTCGAAGTGTTGTCATTGTGTTGTAAACCGGCAAAAAACTATGATTCGTTTTTTGGCACTGAGTTTGTTGTTTGTTTCAAATGGAAATTTTCGGTGGTTTTTGTTTTTTTCTTTGTAAGTCTCAAGTTATGTCCGCTATTTTAGTGTTTGTGACTGGCCGGACCTTTCCGCCGGCCTGCCGACGGCCGGTCCGATGGTCGCTGACCGGCTCCGGCCGGCCTGTCCAAATCGGCCGGCCAGCCAGATTCGAACCCGACTGACAAAGTTAGGCCGGCATCCGGTTTTTTAAGTTATGCCAAAATGATACACTGAATTTGAATGAACTATTCTGTCCGGGTGAGCCGGTTGGCGGCTTACGCGGCCGCTCACAAACATTATGCGTATTTAGGTTGTTTATGGGTTGCAAAGCAGTTTAACAGTAATACAGTTTTTTAAAGACAAATACATATTTATGAAGCGATTTGAATTTCTGATTTCCGGCGAGAGCCTGAAAAATTTCTGCACTTTTTCTATTTGATCCTTATTTTGGGCACTGTTTTGGCTATAGCTGGCAAATTTTTGCAATTTTATACTAATTTGGCACAATTTTTAGGCAATCAGAAGGGGAGCCGGGTGTTCAAAGGGGCGCCGACCCTCATGAGGGGAAGAGTTGGATACCCCCCTACCCCTCATGTTCATCTGATGAAAATACAAGACAAAATGTCAAAACAAGATCAAAAACAACCAGAAAAAAACAAGTGAACCAAAATTTCGCGTGGGCAATTTGAAATTCACAAAAACAACAATTAGTGAGAACAAAAGGATAAATAGAAGATGAGTAAAAGAACGTAAAGGAGACAAAGAAAGCAAGAGCATGAGCCGGTCATTTATATATTTGTCAGTCTCTGTATGCTTCTGATAAAAGCCAATAATTAGTCCGACGACACGTATTTGAAACAGACGTTACTAAAACCCATTCGATCGATTACTTAGTCATTTGAATCTAACATGCTTTTGGCTTTTGGGCTAATTAAGTTATAATTCAAGTTAAGCATAACCACTGAAATTGTTTCACCAAACCCAGAAAGCTATGTACTTAACCAACCCAACATACTTTCTCTCTGTCAACATACTAGGATAGCATATAGGTAGCTACATAATAGAGCTGCTCTGATTAAACCCTCAAACATTTTTAAACCCTTAATTGAGATTCTGCTAAATTAAAACACTACAAGCTCTTCTGCTGAGTGAGAAGTGGTTAAATTGTGAGGT
>JASANF010015976.1:0-10227 GCA_030248245.1 Trissonchulus sp. WLG1_4
GGGCCAAAATCGCTGAGGGGGGCGGCCCGCCCCCCCCCCCCCCCTGGCTACGCCACTGAATTGCACTGGCCCGAATTCACATACTAAGTGTTATTCACATACTAACGCTAAGCGTTTGCTAAGTGTTAGCGCTTATTTTGTACTAAAATGCTATTCACAAAATAAACGCTTAAAAATTCGTGTTATACTAAACTTAGCGTTTAGCAACTTTTGTGCTTAGTTTTGGTTTTGGCTTGGAGTGCGCTCCCTGCTTGATGTGGATCCGGAATTCGTTATTTGAATTATTTATCGGCATTTCCATTTGCTATTTATAAATCCAATTATAGATATATTTAAATTACTATTTCTTATTAATAATACATATATATTTTTTTCGAACTATAAATTTGTAAAAAATGTTTTCAGCAGGTGGATTCCTGAGCAAATTCCAAAATCAGCTCTACATGTTTCAGGGGGCATATCGTGAAAAATATAAATTTTCAAATAGAAGTTCTTGAAGAAAAATTACTTCGATTAAGATGCTCTACTCAAAAAATGTAAAAAAACGAATTTAGACAACAAAGTGCATTTTTTATTTTTGGCGATTAAACGAGCAAAATGGATCGAATTGGTCAGAAAATGTCACTAATATATCCTAAATTGCATGCCCTTCCTTCCCATGGCGGCCAAGAACCTCCCCCACTCTCCCTACCCCTTCCCCACGCCATCCACTAACTAAGCGCTTAGCGCTTAGGGAGCTCCCGAGGTCTCTAAACTTAAGCGCTTAATTCTAAGCCAAACACTAAATTTTAAGTGGGCATGCAATTAATTCTAAGCCAAACACTAAATTTTAAGAAGGAAGGGCATGCAATTTAGGATATATTAGTGACATTTTCCGACCAATTCGATCCATTTTGCTCGTTTAATCGCCAAAAATAAAAAATGCACTTTGTTGTCCAAATTCGTTTTTTTACATTTTTGAGTAGAGCATCTTAATCAAAGTAATTTTTCTTCAAGAACTTCTATTTGAAAATTTATATTTTTCACGACATGCCCCCTGAAACATGTAGAGCTAATTTTGCATTTCTCAGGAATCCACCTGCTGAAAACATTTTTTACAAATTTATAGTTAAAATATATATTATTAATAAGAAATAGTATTTAAATAAATCTATAATCGGATTTATAAATACCAAATGGAAATGCCGATAAATAACGAATTCCGGATCCACATCAAGCAGGGAGCGCACTCCAAGCCAAAGCCAAAACTAAGCACAAAAGTTGCTAAAACGCTAAGTTTAGTATAACACTAATTTTTAAGCGTTTATTTTGTGAATAACAGTTTAGTACAAATTAAGCGCTGACACTTAGCAAACGCTTAGCGTTAGTATGTGAAAAACTCTTAGTATGTGAATTCGGGCCTTTATTCAACTTTCACTTCAGTATGTAAGCCAGTGCATCAACGATTTTCAAGGTTTTGCAAACCATCGGTACCGAGTTAATATTGGTCATAGTTGAAAATTAAAATAATTTTATTGCGTTATGCGCAAAAAATTTGCAAAAGAACCTATTTTTAGAAACATTAGACTCAAATTTAGGTAGTGTGAATACAAAATTTTTTCGGAATTCGATTACAAATTAGTGGTAAGGTATTTTTCTCCAAAATTCTGCACAGTAATAGCCTTTCGCTCTGCGCAGTTGAACAATTTTTTATTTTTCTAAAATATACTCTAGAAAATTTTTTATATGATTTTTACTGTTCGGAGCTCGACTTCAAACAAATGTAATGGCAATTTTTTTCAAAACCCAGTAAGATTATTAAAAACCAAAATAACGTTCAACTAGACAAGAATAAAAAGTACACGTCCATATAAAACTTATGATTATACGTAAAGCTTGAGCAGAGTTATCGTCTGCCGAAAATCGGCTCACATTCGGTGTTCTGAGAGTCACGTGACATGATCAAGTGATCTGAAACTTTGCCGCTAGTATTCTTTTGTACCATACTACGTATGTCGATGGTAAAGTTTTAGTTTTAGTAACATTTTCATAAGTTCTGAGGTAACAACCGATTTCCGGAGCGCCCCCTTAAGGGGGCGCTCCGGAAATCCGGGGTTACATCGAAAATTAGTAAAAAAATTGACAAATGTCAAACTTTACTATACATATATGTTCTATGGCACAAAAGAACCCTGGAGGCAAACTTTCAAATCACGTGATCATGTCTCGTGACTCCCAGAGCACCAAACGTGAGTGAATTTTCGGCAAACGATAACTCTGCTTATACTTTGCGTATAGTCACAGTTTATATACCAAAGTGTAGCTTATGTGCTTCTCTAGTTAAACATTATTTTGGTTTTTAACATTTATGTCAGGTTTGGATAAAAAATGTCGTTATGTGTTTTCGAAGTCGAACTCAGAGTACCGTTATTTTAATAGTGCTCTGGACTTTTAATATTAATATTAATATAAATAGGAGACCCCAAAAAATTTTAATATTAATATTAATATTAATAGAAGCGCGATTATATTTTAATTTTAATATTAATATAAATAGCCAGTCCAATTTCTTTTAATATTAATATTAATATAAATAATGTTTCTGATTTTATTTTTAATATTAATATAAATAGAAGCTTAAAATCTTTTTAATATTAATTTTAATATTAATATAAATATGAAGTGAATTTTCACGCTAAGGCTCAATAAAACATAGAAAAACACAATTTTCAGGGATTATACATTTAAGATTGCACGTCATCGACAAAATGACAGCCTAAACGACTGCCTATTCAAGCACTATTAAAAATACTATTAAAAATACAGCTATTTTTAATATTAATGGTGCCCATTAATTTTAATATTATTATTAATATAAATAGTGTGCCTAATTTATTTTTAATTTTAATATTAATATAAATAGCCAACCTGGCTTACTTGCTGAATTTGTCTAAAAGTCGAATAAAATCAGTAAATTTTCCAATTTTTCCAAATTTTTTGCTATGGAGATATGCACGTCAAAACATCAGAAATAGTATTTTGGGCAACTTTCCTTCAAGAATGATAGGTCATTTTGGCTGTTTTTAAAAAATACGGCCCAAATCCTTGATTCCCGAAGCGCCCCCTTAAGGTGGTACTAACGAATGTGCAGTGTTTTTCAACAGGCTGGTATTCAATTAATAATTAATATAAGAGCACATTCTTTATACCGTTCGAAAGCGCTACTTTTCCTCTATGTTTATGCAAAGTATCATTGCACAACTATAAATATGATTTGTATGGCACGTGTTAAAAGTGGACCAATTTGACTTTTTTGAGCACTTACATATCTGGCCACTTTTTGAAAAGTTGAAACAATAAAAACATGCGAAAAATGGAACAAATATTTAAAAAGAAATTATCTAGACCCAAAATGGACGATTTTGTGATTTGTCAAATATTAAACGAAATATAAGCTTTCAAAGTCAAAAGTGTCTATTCACACGCAACTTTCAGGTTCTATATCTGCGCAAAAATAACAGCAATTTAAAAAAATTTCATTTTGGGTCTAGAAATTTTGCAAAAGTTTATTCATGTTCATTTTTGTGTTTATGCGTTTTGCATGCGCTTAGAAAAGTGGCCAGAACTGTTAAATTTCTATTCTCCTGTTGTGTAATTTGGCTTGTTGACTTGGTTTGCTCCTAAAAATTTTTCACATGATCCCGCTAACTTTATTTGTCATTATAAGAATACGAATTAATTCAGTGCTGACTTTATTCTCGAGAAAATGTCGTTTGAATCAACTAAATTTTTTCAAAAGTTTAAAAAAACTGCACATTTGTTAGTACCACCTTAAGCTAGCGCTCAGCAACAAAACTCATGTTTGGCGCTCAGCTCATGCAATAAATATCAATACCACTTTAATTGTATATCAAAGAGACATCAAAAAAACCTATTTACAATACAGTTCAGCACTTTAATGTGAATGTGTCAAATTTTATGACCATGTCGATTTTCCTATTCACACTAATTTTGTTTTTGACCTAGCTCAGCGAAACTTCAACCGATTTTGATGATCTTGGTATCAATAGAAAGATCTTTCAAAAATCTAGACGTGATTGATCTTCGATTTTTCATTTTAATTTTTGATTTTGCAAAAAATCGATTTTTCAAAAATCAGTCGTGTTTGAGCGACTACAAAAAGTGCTGCGGGCCAAAATTTGAAAATCGAAAAACTTTCACGTCTGCATTTATATTCTTTCTTTCATTGTGCAAATTTTCAACTCAATCGCAAACGGCAGCTGGGACCCAGGTCCAGAAAAAGTAGTCGATTTCGCTGCGCAAAAATGTAAGGTTTGCCCACACGTTTCACTTTTTCAAAAATTAGACCTTTTCTAGGACTGCATATTTCCGTTGAAAAAGTTACCAAAAGCCATACTCAATTTTTTAAAAAATTAAATCAAAAATTTGACTTTTTCGAAGATTTATCAGCTTTTTAGGTTTTTCATTTTTGATTTGCATTTTCACGGCTAAATTACTCAGCAAAGCTTCAACGTATTCTTATGTTTAATACATCAATTTAAAGCTAAGAAACCGCACATTTCAGTGATATGAGTGATCATTTTATATTGAAACAAAAAATTTTAAGCTACGGTTACAAAATTGTCAAAAAAATTCGAAAAAAATTTTTAATCACAATATGCACATCAAATGAAAGCCCTTTTCATTCTGAACAACTTTTCTTCAAGATATTATGATCAAAAATGCAGCTGAAAAAAATTAAACGCCAAAGTTGGTTTCCCTAAGCGCCACCTTTGTTGCAAATGCAGGGCCCTACCCTCCTTGACCTAGCCGTTTTGGCATTCCTTTTGGCATTGAGTTCTATTCACGTTTGGTTGCCATAGCAATAAGCGCGCAATTAAGCCTAAATTACACATATTTTAGTGATATTTTAAGAACCTAAATTTAGCCTAAAAAGTAGTTTTATTATGTTCTAATTATGTTTTGAGTTATAATCTAAAAGGGAAAACCTATTCTGAGCCTAAAATACAAAGATTGGAGTAGTATTAAAAAGAGTGCAATGCAAGCTAGTTGGTTGGCTTGAGGGAAAATTGAGAGTCGGTCGTGGGTTCAATCTCGGGGGGCAAAGTTATAGTTTTTGTATGAAATAGTTACGATTTGCAATACCGACGTCTCAGGGTTAGTGCCGTAACATTATTGTATTTCAATTGTCCTTAATAGTCTGTTATTGTCCTATTGCGAAATTGGTTCCACTGTATAAATTGCATTTGATGGCTCGGCAATAAAGCCTTAGTTTTAATTGTTGTTCGCGTGTACTGGTTTAATATTTAGTCTTTGTGTCTGTGTTACTAGGGCCCGTAGGGGTAATAATTAGAGTGCTCCCGAACCTGTTGCTGAGCGAGTTCTAGACGTGTAGTTCGACGCTCTCAGCGTCAAGTTGTTTTACTGCGTGCTCTCCGGCACAGATAGGCACCGGTCACGGATTTTGGGATAGCCCGCTAGCTCACGCGGATGACATAAGACCGGGGGCCGCAGTATAACAAAGTGGCGACCGTGAACCAGGCTTTGGAGCACCTAAGACGCCTCGACGTGTGCCCAAATTTTGAAAATTTTTGCTTAAAATTTACCAAATTTTTTGTGTTTATAACCGGTTAAAAACCCGGTTAGTGGAACCAATTGTGCACGAATTACACCCCCCCCCTCACGAATAAAAATACTGGTTCTCCTGTGCAATTTGGGTAAAATTTTGGGGCAATTTCAGCGAAGTTTGGAGTGAATTGTAAGTTTGTCTATTTTATATGATTTTAGTGTTATTTGATTTTTGTAAATAATAACGGAATTTTTACAGAATTTTGTCAGGGGAGTAGAGTGTAAGAAGGGGAGCAAGTTTTGACTGCTCCTAGCTCCGGAATTTTGATTTTTCAGACGGATTTCTCCCCCCCCCCTAAGCCTAAGCCTAAGCCTGAACTGTGATTTTTCAAGTGGGGTCTGCTGCAAAATTTAGCGACTGAAAGTAAATTTTAGTGCCAGAAACGGAATCTACGGTAGTGAAAACCCTAGAAAACACATTTTCCGTAAAATTTTTGGCCGATTTTAGTCTGATTTTTCACGAAAAATATTTCAAGTTACACTGTTGGAGGACACTATTTTGAGCAACACGTACGTATATAATTTTTGAATTTTTGAAATTTTTGTTTTGAATTGTGATTTTTGGTAACCCCCCCTATACTATTATCGAATACACCCGACCCCCCTGTTCTAGTCCATTTTTCTGGAAAAATTTCCAGATTTTCAGCGAAATATAGGCCGGAATAGCCTTTGTCTACAAACTGCTGAAAATACGAAATCTCTGCGTATATACCTTTAGTTTTGCAATCTATACTGTTAAGTTACGTTTATAATTTCTAAATATCAGTCATTTTTATGCTTGCCTTGCAATTTTTGTTACAATAAGATAAATATATATCGTGTAATTCTCTGTTGTGCGTTAATTTTAAGTGTTTCAGACTATATACACTGGCCTCAGGATTCAGTTGCCCGGTCTCGGTCAAGTTTATTTTTTTTTGTGTGTCCTTTTTGCTGATTTTTTTTATACTGAATTAGTATTGTATTAGTTTGGCGTACTATTGCCTATGGGTATTTAATTTTGCAAGTAAAAATTGTGATTCAACTAGTAAATTTGGAATTGATTAGAATTAGTGTGTGGAATATATCTGATATTTCTGGTTTTCTACTGAAACAGACTATTGATTATGGGCGTTGATTTTAATTTGGCATTTTGATTGTTCGAAATTATTTGATTTTAGTTGTACTGTGTATATCCTTAGTGCTTTTTCAGATTATATTTTACAGAAATTTGTGGAAGCCAGTGTTTCGACGACCACGGACCCCGATCAGCAACCTCCTCGCAGTCACAGACATTGACCCGATACACCAGTCAAGCCTACACACCAGATATAACTACGGAAGCTGCAGCGTGTAACCACTGAGGTTATTATTAGTTATTATTTGATATTGATTTGCAAAATTTTTGCTAATTTCTAGTAGTTTATTATATTTTATTGTTTTGATCCCTAAGTCTGAACTTTTGAAATTGAAGTGGTCGAAGGTCGAATTTTTCCAGCTACAAATTTTTCACCGGGTGAAGGTGAAAATAAGTCACTAGTGTTACCCCGAACTTAGGAAAATTTTTGTCTGATTAAAATTTTCACGTTTTTGGTAAAAATTTTGCATTTTTCGACAAATTTGGTCTGATTTTCAGCATTTTTGCAGTATATCCTAAAATCGCGATTTCGGCTAAAATTTCTCTGATCAGTTCTCGAAAACGGTTTCAATTGTAAGCTAGTATACTAAATTTACAGAATTTATTCGGATTCGAAGCAAAATTCGTATTTTGGCCTTGTAGCCGGTGAAAAGTTTGGAGCTAAAAATTTGCCATTGGTAGTATTTCATTATATACATCTCGAATTTTTGAATTTTCTTTACGTAATGAATACCTCGGGTGGTGCACGAATTCCACGCACACCAGTTCGACCCAACTCAGAAACTACGGATCTCGATTCGTCGACCTCCAGTCGACCCCCCCCACCCTGAACAGTCGGCCATCGGCCAAGTGACTCTGAACGTGCCACAGGATACTGAAGGCACGAGTGTAGGCGCTACAGTAGGTAGGGATTTACAGGCCGGGGCGCTTGCGCCGGCCATGTAACTTTTGCAGATTGCTCCTCCGACGAGGAATACCACCGCAGACTGACGCGCGAGCAAAAGCGCAAGCTGGAGCTGAAGCGAGCGGCCAAACAAGCCGCCAGTCTCGCACAACAACTGGAGTCTGCCACCCTCCAAGGAGCAGCCGCACACCTACATACGCCACGACAGCCAGATCCACAAGCCGAAATAGGCGCAGTGGCGCGGGTTCAGGGACACACACAGCACACACAGAGTTCAACACATGCGTTGGCTGATGGCCAACAAATAGTAGTAACAACAATGGAATTCGAGAATGGAACTAGTACACCGAACTTGCAGCTCGGTGCATCAAACCTCCCAGTGCAAACCACCTCGCACAATGGCCAACAGCTCTCTATGCCGGCGACTGCGCCAAAATTTCCCAATTTTCCGGCTACCACGCCCAAATACCCAAATTTTTGTCCACCTAAATTATTGAATGAGCAGTCTGAACTGCCAACTGAACCAATGTCCCTCTACACACGCACAAACACTACACATACATACACTCAGCCGATTTTTGCAGTCGATCAGGTGGAAACAGCATGCAATACAGGGTTTCAGCAGCAAGCACATACCATCCAACAAGAACCTCAGTTTCAGTGGAACCCCACAATGCAAAATCAGACACGAATGTCACAATTCCCCGCAGTGCGCACACAATATGCGTCGACACCCACAAATTTGGGAATGGAGCAGGGTCCGCAAATTGCGCAAAACACCTTCCATTTGGGGAATAATACGGGACTGCATGGGGAGCAAAACCAGTGCTTTTCAACATCCAAAATTACGAATTTTGGTCCAATGCCGGGGTATATAAACCCGAGCAATTTTGGTGGGAACCCAGTGGGGACACAACAACCCCAACCCCCAGCCTACGACCCCCAGAAATTACAGGGGATGCTAAAATTCGTCGCAGATTTGCCTGTTTTTGACCATGACATCACAAAATTGACCCTGCAAGAGTGGCTTCAGAGCCTCACCATGCGACTGCAAATGGCCATGGTCCCAGAGGAACATTGGGGCAGAATTTTGTGCTTCAAATTGGGAGGCCGAGTTAGTCTCTATGCCTCGAAATTGCCCCAGGGGACTAATCAAAATTTTCGTGCATTGGTAGAACATTTGACACCCGTGTTCGGTGCCCGAAAAATGACCAAAAATGACTATCACCGTCAGTTCATGGACCGACGGCAGCGGGCAGGTGAGCCCGTACGGGACTACCTGAGGGAGCTCCAAACATTGGCACAGGAGATCTGGGTTGACGGAGACGAGCGAGACGCGAATGTAGCGCAACAAATTTTCAGTGGTGTGATCCCAGAAGTACAAAAAGTACTCGCGCCTATATATTGCGAAGGCTCGCCTCCCTTGACCAAGGTCGTGAACCTTCTTGATTTGCTTTTCCCGATAGGCTGTTCGTCCCCTGCATGGGTCCAATCGGTGAGCACAGACCAGAATGGTCAAAGAGGCAGACCCGAGCACACACCAGCACAATTCAATCGACAGACACGTCCCCCAATTTCTCGAACTACATTCACACCAAGACAGCAAAACGAGTCTAGTGTTGAGTTAAAGTTACTGCAAGCCATTCAAGACTTGAAAATGGAAATTCAAAGTAATAGCACAAATGAACGGCAAGTGCGAGGTGGGGAGCACTTTAGCAACGAGAGACAACGGAGCTACTCTCCGGCTCGTCCAGGTGCGTACTTCGACAGACGCGGTTTCGGTTATCAAGAACGTGAAATTCCGCGGTGCAGCAACTGCAACAGACGCGGGCATTTAACTCGAGAATGCCGTAGCCCACGGCAAGGAATGAACCGCACCTCCTTCTTTGATAACCGACGCCAACCCCCTGCCAACATGAGTAGACTAGGTAGATGGAGACAGAGTGATAACCGTTATGGAAATTATGCTCGAAACTACCGCAGCTATTCACCCAACAATAGCACACAACAACGATTCAATGATAACACACAGTACGCACCACATAATAACAACATGAGCCCACGCAGCTATAACAACGATGCACGTGAACAAATTCACTATGTACAGCACAATAGCAATCCTATCATGCACGCACCACCGCAGTGGCAGCCACAACCTGTGCTGTACCCACCACAATATGTCTACCCACAGTATATACCCTACGGCAGTGCACCACCGTTACCTACAGCAGTACAATCTGAAAATAACACAGGAACGGAACAGGCTACACCTGTAGGGGATACACAGGAAGTGAATATGGTGACACATGAGTGGATAGCTATGCAGCACACTAGCCCTAAGCATGCGATGCTAGATATGGAGATGCATTGGGACACTGACCAACAAATTAGTGAACCTGAACACACATATCACGTGACTGCAGGTGGAATCTCAACGAAGGTAGCTAGTTGTCAAACGGCAGAGGTGCACACAATATACCCAATGCTGTTTAAAGCTAAAGCGTCACATGCCCCACACACTGTTGTTACTCATACATGTGCAGTGTCACCACCAATAATATTGATAACACCACCTGACTGT
>JASANF010015979.1:0-26546 GCA_030248245.1 Trissonchulus sp. WLG1_4
TTGTCCTGGAGATATTCCGCTAGAATTAAAACGACTAACAAATATTGAAAAGCGAATGATTAGCTTAGTACATTCATTTTTAGGTATACCCATGCTACCTGGTGGGCAATATGGGGAAAAAGGCCAAATTATTAATTTTCCTGTCAAACAACAAAAAATTTTTCACATGTAAAAATACGACGATGTAATTTTTGTTCAGTCGTCAAATTTTAAAGACTGAAGTAGGATTCGAAGAAACATTGTAAGATTACGCGTTGTGTTAGCTGCCTTGCGTATGCCGGAATAAAAAGTTATACAATCGATATGACGTTACTGAAACGATTAAATAATTTTTAACTAGTAAACATGACGCGACGAGTCCCCTTGTGCGCGAGCTCGATAGACTTTGAACCAGAAGAATATGTAACTTTTCATGCGTACGAACCAACACATAACGTCGATCTGAACGAGTTAATTGCCAAGAAAAGAGAAGTAATGTCGTCCCCTGATAGCGGCGACCCATTGTCATTTTTTAACTTTAAGCAAATTGAGGGAAAATGTTTCCCTCATTTATTTCCATTTGCAATATGTGGCTTAGATTATCGAAGATTGAAGCCCTTAAAACTACTGTCAAAGTATTTTTAAAATATAGAATCCTCAGTCCAGATAAGAGATTTCAGCAAGATATGCTGTATTTATTTTTGGCTTCATGCACCTTAGAGTTTAAAGTTTCTAGTGATAGCTATTGGGGTGGCATTGCGCACATCCACTTTTACTAATGTGACTGCATCAGAGCTGGCATCTAGAAATTTCAGAACCTTTTCTTAGGAAAGCCGTTTCTCATATTTGAAAAATTTACGAGGTTATGTAGCTTATTTAAACTATCAGCTCAAATGTTTATTAGAAAAAGTTAAACCTTGATTGGACCTCCTACCTGGTTTGTTACCTTGTCAGCAGCTGATTCAAGCGATTCACGGCCTGAGTTATTGGAGGAATTAAGGACACAGGCGTAGGTATAAAAGATCTTAAGTCAACTGAACGTTGGAATGAGTTGTTGCGATTCTAACTGTTTTTAGCATGCAGACACTTCCGTATTAGGCGGAAAGCATTTTTCGGTAATTCATGTTAAAAAGGGGCAGTCGAATTCCTTTGGGCATAGTGGATGATTTTTTTGTTAGAGTTGGAAGTTTCAAAAACGCGAACTTCTCCCTCATTTGGATATATTGTGGGATTCCGAAATGCGTCGCAAAAATTACTGACGGAGAATTTGAAAAGTGTGTAAATTTTATGACTAATACGTCAAAACGACAATTTCTTAGATAAACCTGAGTTACATTCAAATAAGTTACTAGAGTTCAGATTTTAAAAACAGTAGCCCACGTCATGTAATACTAAACGGCAGGAAAAAATGTCGTTTTGATATACCGTACGCATTAAGTGAACAAAAATAGGGCTACGACTAAAATGTGACGTCTAACCCATTATTAGTAATTATCGTAAGACGCACAAGGCAGAGAACAAGATAGGTATGTAAACGCATGTTACGGCTAGTGAGCATTAACATAGGCGAGCTAATCACGACATACAGTTCGTAGGATCTTATTATGGGCAAATTGTAATATGTTTGTGCTTACCTTGTAAGGCTGAGCCAAGCTATTATTGTAAAAAAACGATTAGCGATAATCTGCAACGAAAAGTTCCTGAGAAATATTCTCTTTTCCTGACAGGGAAAAAAATTATTTGAGGAGCAGGTGCAGCTGTCTCTGAAGGTACCGGGGGAGATGTAGTGCCCAGGAGGCAGCGTGGAGACCCGTCGAGCTATCCATATGTAACATCCAGTAGAGAAACTGTTGCTTACCAATTCACACATCCTGATCGGACGATTTAGCGTATTGAAAAGGGGGCGAATACACCGCGCAGATACTGGCTCAGAAACAGCACTGCATATTTCTGTTCCACTTCCAAAATATTTTTGAATATTCTATTCCGCAAAAAGACCTTGTTTGCCGTTGTTTGAAAACATACGGCGCCCGGGCCCAACTTTTGCTAATTTCTATAAATGTTCGGCCAAGATTATCACAATCAAACAGGAACTTATTTCTGGTTAACTATTAGCCGCAGCAAAATTGTTAAACAAACTTCTTGCAAAAAGAAAAAGCGCTTCTTATGCCTAGTTTCAATATTTCCTGCTCAGTCTAGAATACGTTTATTCTAAACTGTGTGTTTTTTACCCCACTATAGATACCGAACATGCATTATTATGCAAGAAAGTTATGACAGTGTTCAAACTTCATTTTTGAATGAAAGTAACTTATTTAGATCCTATGTACAAAAAAATAAGTAAATTTTCGGATAAGATTTTGCTCACTGTTTTAAATTGAGTTCTGAAACCGAGTTAGTACGAATTGCAAAATTTTCAAACTGTAACTTTAATCCTGCTTGCAGCAATCTATCAGAGACCGGAAGACAATATCATGATAATTGCGGCGTGACACCTAATGTATTCGAGAATAGTACCTACCTATCGGTTGACACGAGACATGATTACATACCTAGTCCGTCAAATATTCACCACACGTGTAACAAAATTGTACGCATGTTTCGCGTGTACATAGGGATGAGGAATTGCTGTGCAGAGATACACAACTGAAAAGAGCCTATTTGTAATTTTCAGCTATTAAAGCGAGCAGAAAGAAATAGTGTATTTGTTCGAGAAAGCATTTTCGCGTTAGCTAAGGTTCACATATCTTGGCACTGTATTTTACCCACTGTGGGGGTGGGTACAGTAAAAATCGTTTATTATTTTTCTTTTTTGAGAGAAAATATACATAATTAGACGAGTCAAAAATGTGTGCAAAATTTTTTGTACTAATTGCCTAAGCAACTGGTGGGGCGGAGTCCTATAATGGTAGAGGTCTAACTGTGATAGAACATTTTTGTGCACGCAGTCAAGCATGTGAATAAAAAGTGGACGGGTTATCTTGTCGCGGCCGCTAAATTGTCACAGCTGAGAACAAGAATGCAAAATATATCAATACAGTAATAATTGATGAACGCAGATGTCGCCTTAGCACGTTTGAGAAATATCAGAAATTTAGAGACTGCAAGAGATTTTTGATACAACAAAATTGTTTGGGGGAAAAATGTTTTAGTAGGAGACTTGTACCAGCTCAGACTGTTTCTCCGCCGTTGTAGGGGTCGATTGATCCGTCCGCAAGCGCGGCAAATTTTACGGCGCCGTATGTTTGTGCCCGTGTTTTGTCGTGTAGCATGAGGAAAAAAAAACGACATGCAGTTTTTCCAAATGCTCAATCGTTTTTGCGTACAGACAGAGCACCTACACTGAGCGAGTATAGTAAGAATGTTGCAGAGTAGAGTAGGAGTCCAATGATCCAAATTTTTAGAACCGCTTTAAATAGTTGTATCCTACTTAGAGACACAATGCTCAGAAAAGATAACTGTAGTAAATTGGATCCTGCTTGCAGTCAATAGTTCTAGCCAACTTTTATAATTATAGCAATCCACCATTCGTCTGTAGGTAATTCTAGTTGATAGAGAAGATTTGAAAAATGGACGATAGAATTTGTGGCGGTTGTACTGAAGAGTTCCTAGCTTATAGGAGGCTGTCGAAGAGTAAAGACTTATGAAAAACCTTTGTGTTGCTAGATGGGGGCCCAATCGAATGGTGCAATAGGAACAGTTATATGAGTTTCACAGTCTCCTATTCAAATACTGTAACTATTTGTTCTAAAGTACGATGCTTCATAAATGCAAGAATCAGTCGTACTTATCGATAGTGTATGAGAGACCTGTAGACATTCACTTGTGTACAGTGAAAGTTAGTTTCGGTGAACGGAAAGATAGATCGAACGATTGGTTCACTTCCACGTCCGCGTGGGCAATGAACCATTCAGTAACATAAGGCAGTCGTTAGATATATGTCGTAGAACGGGGGGGTTTTATAAGTATATTGGTCGGAACAAATATACGTGGCGTTGTCTCAAAGACTGCGTACATTAGAGGAGGGATTAGCTATCGGACGAATAAGACCTAAAGAAAGGTCCGGGCGGGTCCGCGCGCACAAACACGTGCGCGAGCTAGAAGCGGTGAGACCGAAAAAAAAATTATGCACCTGGCGACAATGTGGGGTGACTGGGAGTAATATGTATGATTGATAAATATAGTGCATGATAGTGGGAAAAATAGATTGTAACAGGTAGAAGTTGATTGGGTGGTTGCGCAGGTGAATTTATTATTGAATGTTTCCATTATAATTGGGCTGGTGGAATGTTGGGGGCGTCATGTGTTGAGGGTGGGGGGAAACATGATGATGACCATACTAAGCCTAGGGAAATTAAAGGCGCATAGATTGATGATAGGAAGTTTGCTTTGTTGTGGTGTGACGTTATATGAGAAGAATGAGATTTGATTGGCAGTTAATTGTGCCGATAATCAATTCTTGGCAGATATATAGCTTGGTTGTGTAGTCTATCTGCAGTTATGTACGTATCTTGCGTCATTTGAGAAAGCCGATTTTTGGAGCAGTACAGTAAGCAGAAGCAGGAAGAACATAAATAGCAAGAGTATTAGTAAGACATTACAGTCAGTCAGTCAGTAAGGAGGTGGGGGCCAGTTGCTAACTTCAAAGTCTTACAATTGTAACAATTGTAAGTGCAAAATCAGGTGATTTGTAATGAATTTATATGATGAAATCGTAACTCATCACCTGGTTTTGTACGTACAGGTTGTTACAATTGTAAGAGTTGTAAAGTTGAGCAGCGGGCAGCAGGAATTAGGCCTAACTTTTGTTAATAAATTTTGTGTCTTCTCAAAATCCAAATGCTAGACTACGAGAAGTGGAACATACTCATCGGAACTTATACGATTTTGTGTAACGTGCCAATTTGCACTTCAACATCATTAGTATACATACCCAGTACCTCACGACTGAGTGACTGCATTTTACGTTAAAGAGTTAGTTGAGGAACTGAGGTTGAATACTAAGATCCCGGATCATACTTGCCATTAACCTTGTCCTTATTGTTCCCTTTCCTGAAAACGAATCTAAACGAACCGGCTTACAATATGTGACAGTGTTTTGCTTGGACAATGTTTGAGGTCAATTTAGTAATGTGGTAAAAAATATTAAAATATTAGGACGTATATACAATTTCGAATTGAACGCAGGCCTTGGCTGCGATTTAGCAGGCATTTAACTCCATAATATTAGGCTTCTATCTACGTCTCAACACTTACCACGGTATGCCTTGATAGCGCAATGGGCACAGTAGACAATTTGCCTCCTATTGCTCTCGAAAACCCTGCTTTTTTTTTAAGGCCTTTTTCATGACATTGACAATTAATTCCCAAAGTCTGGTAGTGGCTCTTATACGCAAAGTGCAAGAAATATTACAATAGAGCTGGGCACGGGGGTTCTTACTTGGCAAATATAACGCCATAAACAATCAATACAGTCCTCCTTAAAAAACTGCGAAAATACGCTTTCTGAATGTCACATTTTTTACTGCCTGATTACCGTTAATTCAGTTCATCTCTTATTTCTGTCTCTCTCACAGCTGGGATTTTATAGTTACTTGTTGTTGCCGCATATTTCTTACGTTCGGTTAGGGGCGCTAACCCAGCCTTACGTATCTTATTTACTATTTCGGGTATGGAAATTTGTAAATTTCTGCTGCGCTTCATCAGATTCCAATCACTTAATATACACATAGATTACTTAACATATAATATATTAAAATATATTAATAAATTATAGCTGAGCACAGGTCCAAGTCGAATTTCAGTCAGCTGAGTCAGTGATATTGTTTCTCTCATATAACGGCAGGAGCGATTCCCAGGGAATTTCGTCCTGGAAAATGCAGGGGGTCCAGTTTTTTTGCTGATACTACCCCTCATAAACGTACAGAAAGGTGCGCCATTTTGATTCTAACAGTAGGCATGCGTATGGTGTCATCATTCTCTTCCTTGGCTCTTTACACTATTTGTCGCATTTTCTCGATTGAAATTCCTACTTTTGTTGCACGCACCTAGGTACAGTCAGGTAGATAGGACGATAGTAATCGATGCATCGAGATTCCCAGATCCCCGATCGATTTGAACTCGGAGCCCCGGACATCCGCCGGTCCGGTCGGCGGTGGCGTCGGTTGTTGTCCGCGCCTGGCAGTCCTTGCTGCGTTCCCCGCCCAGCTACGGCGGTGGGCAATGTTCGTCTTCCTGGCCGCGCGCCCAGCTGCCTGGAATGGTCTGCTTTGCCCTATTATGCCTGTTGCTGTGGCCCCTTCGTTCACTCTTGGATTGTGCTATATACTTCCCATCATGTGGTTGCCGGTCGGCTTGTCTGTTCTGGTTTGTCCATCTCCTATTATACATATACAGCTCTTTTCAAAAAAAACAAAAAAAAAAAAAAAAAAAAACATATATATATATATATATATATATATATACTATATATATACTAAAAAATGACCAAGACAAATAAGTATGTTTTTCACAGTAGCTCATTTTAGTTGTTCTTGGCCCTGTGGCCTATGTCTCTGTCCTTAAGAACAAGTATATATGTATTTAAACTCCAACATATGTAAAGGGCTGTGTAACTTGAGTACTCACTCCAGATTCCAGTAACAGCTCGTACGAGCCTTCTGACAGCGAGCCCGCATGGTTTGGTGGAGTATATGGCGTCTTAATCCTAAGACCACTGAACTTGAAGCAATGGTCCACGGCGAACGCATCGTAGTGACTAGGGTCAAAGCAGACCATTCTGCAGGCAGCTGACGCGTCCGCCAGGAAAAGAGCAAACATTTGCCCACCGCCGTTAGCTAGCGGACGCAGCAAGGACTTGCTCATGACACGGACAACAACCGATCCGTCCACCGCGACCGACCCAGCAGATGTCGGGGCTTTCAAGGAGTTCAAATCGATCAATTCTGCAAAAAAATTGTCAATACGATACAAATCGAGTTTACTATTAGTATTATCTACTTGACTGTACCTAGGCTATTCATATTGCGACAAAAGCATTTTTTAGGTTGATTACCAATCTGAGAAAATATGTAAGCAAATGGTTGTTATAATGCATTAATGAGCTCATTGGAATAGATAACACTCATACATCATGCCTTGCGACTGTTTCCAATGTGGAGTGCAAAATAGCACCTTTCTGTACGTTTATGAGGGGTAGTATCACAAAAAAACTGGACCCCCTGCATTTTCCAGGACAAAATTCCCTGGGAATATACTCCTGCCGTTATATGAGAGAAACAATATCACTGACTCAGCTAACTGAAATTCGACTTGGACCTGTGCTCACTATAATTTATTAATATATTTTTAATATATTATATGTTTAATAATATATATTATATTAAGTGATTGGAATCTGATCGGAGCGCCACAGAAATTTACAAATTTCCATAACCCCAATAATAACTGAGATAACGTAAGGCTGGGTTCACACTAAGCAAACATAAGAAATATGCAACAACAACAAGTAACTAGAAATCAGCTGTGAGAGACAGAAATAAGAGATGAACTGAATTAACTAATCAGGCAGTAAAAAATGTGACATTCAGAAAGCCGTATTTTCGCAGTTTTTTAAATAGGACTGTATTGATTCGTTGTTATGGCGTATATTTGCCAAGTAAGAACCGTGCCCAGCTCTGGTAAGATATTCTTGCACTGCGTATAAGAGCCACTACCAGACTTTGGGGAACTTGACAATGTCAATGTCATGAAAAAGGCCTTAAAATAAAAGCAGGGTTTTCGAGAGCAATAGGAGGCAATGTCTACTGTGCATTGTGCAGCACTATCAAGGCATACCATGGTAAGTGTTTAGACATAGATAGAAGCCTAATATTGGAGTTAAATGCCTGCTAAATCGCAGCCAAGGCCTGGTTCATTCAAAATTGTATATACGTCCTAATATTTTAATATTTTTTACCACATTAGCATAAATTGACCTCAACGTTGTCCAAGCAAAACACTGTCACATATTGTAAGCCGGTTCGTTTAGATTCGTTTAGGGAGCAAACAATAAGGACAAGGTTAATGGCAAGTATGATCCGGGATCTTAGTATTCAACCTCAGTATTCAACTAACTCTTAACGTAAATGTGGTGCAGTCCAGTCATAAGCAGTACTGGGTATGTATACTAATGATGTTGATACAATTGGCACGTTACACAAAATCGTATGAGTTCGAATCGGTGTTCCGTTCTCGTAGTCTACATTTCGAATTTTGAGAAGACACAAAATTTATTAACAAAAATTAGGCCTAATTATGCTGCCCGCTGCTCAACTTTACAACTCTTACAATTGTAACAACTGTAAGTACAAAACCAGGTGATGCGTTACGATTTCATCATATAAATTCATTACAAATCACCTGATTTTGCACTTACAATTGTTACAATTGTAAGACTTGTAAAGTTGAGCAACTGGCCCCTCTGACTGACTGACTGACTGTAATGTCTGACTATACTCTTGCTATTATGTTCTTACTGCTTCTGCTTACTGTACTGCTCCAAAAATCGGCTTTCTCAAATGACGCAAGCATACATACATAACTGCAGATGAGCTCACAACCAAGCTATATATCTGCCAAGAATTGATTATCGGCACAATTAACTGCCAATCAAATCTCATTACTTCTTACGTAACGTCACACCACAACAACAAACTTCCTATCATCAATCTATGCGCCTTAACAGTCACCTAGGCTTAGTATGGGCATCATCATGTTTCCCGCCAAAATCAACACATGAGGATTCCCCCCAACATTCCACCAGCCTATGGAAACATTGCAATAATCATCACGTGACCGACACCAACCCAATCAGCTGCTACCTCTCACATGTCGCTATCATGCACTATTATCAATCATACATCAGTTATCTCCCCATCACCATCATCACATCATGTACACAAGGCTTTCAGTCTCACCATTTCTTCACGCACGTGTTTGTCGGCGCGGACCTTGCTCAGGTCTAATTCGTCAATAGCTAATCCCTGTAATGTGCGCAGTCTTGACAACGCCACGTATATTTGTCCCGAAGCAAAAATTTTGGACCCCACGTTTACGACTGCTACATCTAACGACTGGCCTTGGCATTTATGAATGGTCATTGCCCACGCGGGGACAAGTGGAAATTGAGTTCGTTCTACCTCTATTCCATTCACCATGAACTTCGCTGTACACAAGTGAATGTCTACAGGCTCTCGTACAGCTACTCGGGTAAGATTGCCGACTGACGCATTATCAAAGCATACTTGACAAATAGTTACAGTATTTGAATCGGAGACTGTGAAACCATGTACTGTTCCTATCGCACCGTTGATTAGCCCATTAGCAACACAAAGGTTTCTAGTAAGCATTACTCTGGCACCTACTATAAGCTTGAGACTCTTCAGTAAACCGCCACAAATTCTATCGTCATTTAGATCTTCTCTATCAACTAAATTACCTACAGACGAATGGTCGACTGCCTCTGATGTGTAAACGGCTGAACTATTGACTGCAAGCAGATCCAATTTACTACAGTTATACTCTGAGCATTGTGCTCTAGTAGGATACAACCTTAAAGCAGTTCTAAAATTTGGATCATTTAAGTGGACTCCTACTCTACTCTGCAACATTCTTATATCGCTAGCTGTAAGTCTATCTGTACGCAAACGATTGAGCATTTGGAAAAACTGCATGTCGTTTTTTTGCCTCATGCTACACGACAAAAAACGCGGCACAAAAACATCACGCCATAAATGAATAGCACAGCTTGCGGACGGATCAAATATCCAACGGCCAGAAACGGGTCTGAGCTGGTACAAGTCTCCTACTAAAACGATATTTTTCCCCCCAAACA
This sequence comes from Trissonchulus sp. WLG1_4, assembly GCA_030248245.1. Taxonomy (NCBI): domain Eukaryota; kingdom Metazoa; phylum Nematoda; class Enoplea; order Enoplida; family Ironidae; genus Trissonchulus; species Trissonchulus sp. WLG1_4. The sequence goes on from JASANF010015979.1 coordinate 9,854, forward strand.
ATTTTGTTGTATCAAAAATCTCTTGCAGTCTTAAATTTATAATTTCTAGAAGGTTGTAAGGCAACATACTGCATTCATCAATTATTACTGTATTGATATATTTGCATTCTTGTCTCAGCTGTGACAATTTAGCGGCCGCCAATGGGAGATAACCCCCGTCAGATTTTGTCACATGCTTGACTGGTAGCCAAAATGTTCTATGCACAGTTAGACCTCTAATATTATGACTCGCCACACCAGTTGTTGCAGCAATTAGTACAGAATTTTGACTACATTTTCTAATTATGTATTCTCTCAAAAAAGAAATAATAAACGATTTTCCTGTACCAGCCCCACCAGTGATAAATACATGCAAGTTATGTGAACCTTCACTATCAAAATGCTTCTCGAACAAATACACTATTTCTTTCTGCTCAGTTGTTAATAGCTGAAAATTACGAATATACTCTTCAGTTGTGTATTCTAGCAACAAATTCCTCATCCTATCTACACACAAAACATCGTCATTTGTACGTGTATCCATGTTGACCAAATTAGTAGGTAGTGTATCCATGTCGACCAAATTAGTAGGTACTGTCTCAAATACATTCATGTCACCGCAATTATCAGTGATATTGTCTTCAGTCTCTAATAGACTGCTGCAAGCAGGATTAAACTTACATTGAAGATTTTTACAAGTATTGCCTAACTCAGAACTCAACTGCAAAGCATAAGCAAAATCTTCTGCAAAAAGTTCATATTTTTTGTACATAGGATCTAAATAAGTTACTTTCGCTAGAAATGAAGCTTGAACACTGTCATAACCTTGCAATAATGCATGTTCGTCTCTCCATGGGTAAAAAACACACAGCTTAGAATAAACGTATTCGTCAAGCTGAGCAGGAATATTGAAACTAGGCATAAGAAGCGCTTTTTCTTTGCGAGACTGTTTAACAATTTTGCTGCCATCTAATAGTAACCAATAAGTTCCTGTTTGGTGTAAAGTAGTGTTGGCGACACATTTATAGAACGCGGCGAAACGACCCAGGCACATGTTTTCAAACAACGGCAAACAAGGTCTTTTTGAATAATACTCAAAAATATTTGGAACATAAATATCAGTGCTGTTCTGAGCCAGTTCTGCGCGGTCTATTCGCCTTTTCAATACTCTAAATCGTCGATCAGGAAAATATGAATTGATAACAACAGTTTCTCTACTAGAATCTACGTATGGATAGCTCAACAGTCTCCACGCTGCCTCCTGGGCACTAATCTCCCGGTACTTTAAGACAGCTGCACCTATCCTAAATAATTTTTTCCTGTCAGAAGAATTGCTAGGAAGTTTCGTCAGAGTATCGCTAATCGTTTTTTTTAAATCACTTGGCTCAGCCTTACACAGGTAAGCACAAACATATAAAGCAATTCCATAATAAGATCCTACGAACTGTATGTCGTGATTGGCTCGCCATGTTAATGCTACTAGCGGTGAGTATGCGTTTACATACCTATCTTGTTCTGTTATGCGTCTACCGATAATTACTCGTGATGGGTTACCAACGTCACATTTTAGTCGTAGCCTAGTTTTGTCACTTAATGCGTACGGTATATCAAAACGACATTTTCCTCGTTTCATACATGACGTGGTATGTTTGTGAATCTGAACTCTAGTAACTATTGAATGTAACTCAGGTTTATCTAATATAGAAGGAATTGTCGTTTTGACATACTCGTCATAAAATTTGCACACTTGCAATTCTCCGTCAGTAATTTTTGGCGCATTTCGGATCCACAAGAATATGTGCAAATGAGGAGAACCGCGTTTTTGAAACTCAACTCTAACAAAAAAATCATCGACTATGCCCAAAGGATACGACTGCCCTTTTAACATGAACCGAAAAAATGCTTTCCACCTAATACGAAAGTGTCTGCATGCTAAAACAGGGTTGGATCGCAACAACGTCCAACGTTCATTAGGACTTAAGTCTTCTATACCTACGCCTGTGCCCTTCATTACTGCAAATAACTCAGGCCATAAATCACTTGAATCAGCTGCTGACAAGGTAACAAACCAGGTAGGAGGTCCAATCAATCTAACTTTTGCTAATAAACATTTGAGCTGATAGTTTAAATAAGCTACATAACCTCGTAAATTTTTCAAATATGAAAAACAGCTTTCTAAGAAAGGTTCTGGAATTTTAGATGCCAGCTCTGATGCAGTCACATTAGTAAAAGTGGATGTGCGCAAAGCCACCCCAATGCTATCACTCAAAGTTTTAAACTCTAAGGTGCATAAAGCGAAAAATAAATACAGCATATCTTGCTGAAATCTCTTATCTGAACTAAGGATTCTATATTTAAAATACTTTGACAGTGTTAAGGGCTTCGATCTTCGATAATCTAAGCCACTTATTCCAAATGGAAATAAATGAGGGAAACATTTTTCCTCAATTTGCTTAAAGTTAAAAAATGACAATGGGTCGCCGCTATCAGGGGACAACTTTACTTTCTTTCCTTTGGCAATTAACTCGTTCAGATCGACGTTATGTGTTGGTTCGTACGCATGAAAAGCTACATATTCTTCTGGTTCAAAGTCTATCGACTCACACACAAGGGGACTCGTCGCGTCCAGTTTACTAGTTAAAAATTTGATCGTTTCAGTAACGTCATATCGATTGTATAACTTGTTATTAGTGCCAAGCCATCGCAAGGCAGCTAACACAACGCGTAATCTTACAATGTTATTCAATCCTACTTCAGTCTTTGAATTTGACGACTGAACAAAAATTACATCGTCGCTTATTTTTACATGTGAAAAATTTTTTGTAAAAAAGTTGTTTAAATCAACAGGAAAATTAATAATTTGGCCTTTTTCCCCATATTGCCCACCAGGTAGCATGACTATACTTAAAAATGGATGTACTAAGCTAATCATTCGCTTTTCAATATTTGTTAGTCGTTTTAATTCTAGCGGAATATCTCCAGGGTTCAAAGAATTTGAGTCATATTCATGACAACTATTACTTGCATGACGTTGTTTCGCACAACTCCGACAAAAAACTACAATGTGTAACCCTTTTTCACTGTGCACGCTCAACTGTGCCTCACTTTCGAACAAAAGAATTTTGCAAGATTTGCAGGTAAATTTTGGTAATTTATTAATGGCATTTTGAAATTTATCCTTTGCCGAAAAATATTTTTTATTGGAAACCTTGTCAGCTCCTGATTCGCATGCATCTTTATCTACATTATACATACCTTCAGGAACTAGCTGCGCTTTAGATGGCGTTTCCACGGGATGTGCTTCTTGCTTCCGCTTAGTCTTCTTTTTCTTGTGCTTCACAGGAACACAGACGGGCGCATTGGTGTTGAAAATGCTGGGTGGTTGGTTCTGGCTAACACTGGGCTGGTCTGCTGCATCATCCGCCTCTTCTTCAAGCATTGGAGCTAACCAATCTGAAACAAAATTATTTGACTCGTTAATCTTACCGTAAATTAAAATATGAATATTGGACGAACTATTAACAGACAGCACACTGTCACCTACACTGCGATGAGCAAACGTCAACTTTTCGGCACATTGAGTGCGGTTTAAATCATCTAATTTGAAGTAATCATATCCTGCACGAACTACTGGTATAAAATGATTTCCAGTGGCTAAAATCATTCCATTTAGTCTGTACTCAGAGCCCCCCAGACTAACTATAGTTTCAATGTTTAGACATTCGAAGTCTCGAACTCCAATAACTAAAACTAAAAAGTTTGGTGAAATTCCAACAGTTTCGTGCAAATTTAGACTAGTACACACATTGCAATGCCGCTGACTGGGACTTGAGAATCTGTTATGCACAACGTTTGCTATAGACCAATTTGCGGAGCTTAATGCCTGCAATGACAAATACCACGGAAAACCAACTCTAACATTACTCGCAAAATAATCACAAAAATGACACTTCACGTCAACCAACATATCAAAAACAGATCTTGGATAACTAAGATGCTCGAAAATTTCCGTTATTTCAGCATTAATGGTACCAAACGGTCGCATACTGCTACATAGCTGGCACACATATCTCCAAAACTTGTTTCTTTGCTCCAAGATGTGTTTCAAGTTATCAGAATTGAGCCTACGATTAGCGCAACACTGAAGAAGCACTCTCATAAAGTCACTCTGTCCGTCAGCTTCGACTACAGTGTTCAAGTTTTGGAGATATATGGCATAATAAAATAAGTCAAAAAATGTGTCAACTGCACATGAATAAACATTACTAACTTCAAAACAAGTATTCACACAAAAAGTGAACTTACCAGAACTAGACGTCATATTAGCCAACAGCAACAGCAGCAAAATAATTAAATATAAAATATAAAAAAAATTGTTAATCTGAAACAAACAGACAGATATACAACATTACTATGCAGATGTAGTTTGCAAAAACAATATCGCCACCCAGAGCCCCAGACAAAAACTGTGCAAGAAAAACCTAAAAGAAAAAAACAAGAACCCCAGACAATGCTTAGTTTAGACACAGAAAAACCAACAATTAAGACTCAGTTCACAGGATCGTCAAGTTTAGAGACAAACCAAAAGTAACACTTAGAAGTGGCACACCGGGCTTAAGCACAACCTTTTACAGGATGGTCAAAGTCTAGACTGATTTATACAGACAGCCGTTTGCTAATTTGCATATTAGACTTGCTCATTATCTTCACAAGTGTGTCGGCATCACCTGTGATCTATCAAATAAAAATTAGGTCATCTGGGCGGCTAAGTTCCAGCTGAACTGGGAGCCAAATCTGGTCAAAACCAATCACAGTGGCAACATTTTCACGTGAAAATGCATCCGCCAATCACAACAGCAGCTTGTTAGCGCTGAAGACTCCAACGAATCCCTGCACCTGATCTGAAGACCCAAAACCAATCACCGATTGGAGGTGGAACAACATCAGCCAATGGTCGAGGTCGACGATAATTGTTATTATCAAAGACCACTGCCGACAACATATCAAAGGATGCCGACATGTGCATCGCTCTACGTATAATTACGTCATCAGCATGGAGATATAAGAAAATTTTTAATTACACTGGTTTTTTTACGGAACTAAACGTAGATACGTAGGTACATATACGTAGACCGGCTTTTTACCTATCCATTCCGAGGAACCTGTGTGTCTGTATCTATAGTACGGGCCGGGCCCATTCCTGCAAAATATCGCCGGACCGGGGCCCGCTACAGGCCCGCGCAAATCTCTAGTCTCTTACTCTCTAGTTTATAACTGAACAAAGGGTCCATTTGAAACAACTCCTGTACTACAACAGCAGCAACTGTCGCAGATTGTTGCCCTACAGAGGGCCGAGATAGGGTTTAGGTCAAGTCGTAGTCGGTCGGGTTGGGTTGGGTCTGGGTGAAGTCTACTTGGAGCTGGTGTATTTGGTGACGGCCTTGGTTCCCTCCGAGACGGCGTGCTTGGCCAGTTCTCCGGGCAGCAGGAGGCGGACGGCGGTCTGGATTTCCCGGGACGAGATGGTCGACCGTTTGTTGTAGTGGGCCAGACGGGAGGCCTCCGCAGCGATCCGCTCGAAGATGTCGTTGACGAAGGAGTTCATGATGAGCATGGCCTTGGAGCTGATCCCCGTGTCCGGATGCATAGCATATTGAAGCGCAACAGACTTTAAACTTAACACTTGCAACCCAATTTCCAAGATTGGGTACGTGAATGAGTTAAGACATGTACCACCTCGACACAAAACCGGTTAACAGTGTTTGGCAGACCTTGGTTGATTGGCTAATTAACGGGACCATCGAACACAACGGCGGCTGGTGCGAAAAATTGAGAGGTTAAAATGATGCTGATCGGATTGGCTAATTAACGGGACCATCGAACACAACGGCGGCTGGTGCGAAAAATTGAGAGGTTAAAATGATGCTAATTTCTTTCTGCCGTATCTTTTGTGTCTTCGTAAATGCCACGTAGACTTGCATTCGAATCCAAATTTTGTCAGCAACACCCACTGCCACAGCCTACAGAAGAAAACTAAAAACATTGTGATGTATCTCGTACAGTTTCAGCAAGAGTACATACGTAACTATAGGCAAGGAAAGAATGAGGAGATACTAGAGTGGAGAATCCGGTTCATACATGTCTTCAGCATCCCTTTGTAAACTTGGCAGGCTCTCTCAAGCCGTGTTGATACTTGTTATTGTCAGTTTCTCCTTGAGCTATTTGCAGGGCATATTCTTGCTAATTCATGTATAATTCATGCTAATTCTTGCATATTCATTTCGTACTCTTGCTAAGGGCCTTTTCACAAATTATATTAACTGGATTAGATTAACTAGATTAACTTCAGTAACTAAGAATTAGTTTGATGAAAGTTTATGAAACTTTGCATAATAACTAAACGATGTCATCTCCATCTGCTTGCAAAATTTTATACATTTTTGTTAATCCTATGTTGAGTTATGAAGTTAATCTATTTAATCTAATCCAGTTAATATAATTTGTGAAAAGGCCCTAAGTACGTTCATGCATCTTAGCAACTGTAACAACCAGCATACGAGCACCGAGAGCTCAATGCTCGGCCAATAATGAAATGAAAAGACCTGTGTACGTACGTACTCTGCGTATTGCATTAAGGGTGGTCTGACAAACCAAATCCTATGTATTGTCTTGTCACCAGCGCTATGATCATTTCAAACAGCCAAGAGAGCGCCCTGATTTGAACACCGAAAAACGGTCGATGTGCCATACATTTGAAGACCTGCAGAATTCAAACCAATCTTTGCCCTGACAAGGGCATTTGGGTTAACAGTGCTAGGTGGCTCTTCTGCTGTTGCTGAGTTTCCTCGTCTTCCGACCCCAGCTGTTGATCTTCTGGTTCAGCTGTAGCTCGGCCTTCGCAGCCTTCCCCCTCCACTTTCGGCAATGAACTGATTGACTGACGACTGATTAGTGATTGACCCTGACAGTGAAACTAATTTGCATATTCTCCGACAATCGCTCCACCCATTTCAAACGGATTGGCTGACGTTTCGTATACGTAGACGACAGGACGCGCTGATTGGCTGATTATTAGAACCTTATTTGCATATCTACCTGATTGGCTGGCCAATTTGACGGCTGTCCGTCAGAGCCCAGACAGCCAAGGGGGGCTTGGGCGTGAATATTAATTTCTGCCAGAAAAAAAGTACGTACGTAAAAATTATATTGAAATTTAAATTTAAGTTTAGGCCTTACCTACTTTGTTATAACTATGGTAATTGTTTGTTATTTCAGGTTACTTTAGCAGTTTTCGGCCCCCATTGGCAGAAAAAAAAACTGCTATATATTAGGCCTATGGTAAGCATAGGCCCTCTGGTGGCTCGTAGCACCAACCATGTACTCTTGGTGCTACAAATCTCTTACAAATATTCCGCCTCTGGGCGGAATAATAAGTCTATGTGAACCGGGCCTTAGCATTAGCACCACTAGTCCTCCAGCACTTGTGCTTTCTCAGTTCATATGTACTTCGTTGTGCTTAAGTGCTTAAGCACAAAAACGTGTCCCTTCGAGGTGCTTAGGAGTTACATAGGACTGGAGCTGGGCACGGTCACAAAATACATAACTATCCGTGTACACAGTTAGTTTCGAGGGCTAGTAACGAGTAACCGCGTGCACACGCTAACTAACGGTTACTGATATTATCCGCGTGTACACGCTAATTATCAGTGTAACCGTTTACACGCTAAGTATCCGTGTCACCGTTTACACGGATACTAAACCTTGTAAACGGTTACATGGTTGCTAAACGGTTGCGCAATTATCAAACGGTGATCCACCTACGACTTGATCCTCTAAAGCTTAGCCGGCCTTTTCATGGGGTGTCCCGTGTGGCATTGTGGCATCCTGTGGTGACCCCTGGGAATGCCCCTGGGGAAACATGTTTCACGATGGGGCATGAACACGCGGAAATTTAAATTTTATAAAAAAATTTTCATAAAATTTATTTAAATTTTGTGTCTTAAGGGGGGGGGGCTACCTGGAAAAGTGAAAATTTTAGATTCTCCGATTCGCTTCAAATTTGCACAAAATGTAGCCCCAGGGAAGGCGCATCGCAGAGGTAACAAACTGGAATCAATGCTTTTGCCAAGTTTTTACTAGGGGCTCCCAAAAATTCAATTTTACGTGTAAATCATAGGCGCAAAAAAGTTTTTTGTGCTCACAAAGCGTTCCTTTACTCGAAATTTTTGTTAATACTGACGAAGCTGATTTTTACATGATTCGATAGCCTAATGTCATATCTCAACCTCTATGATCCATTTTTTTAAATTTTTGCCCATGGCCTGAGCAGTGACGCCAAATGGAAAATCACTCAAATTTGGCGTGCCCAAAAAACAGCCATTTTTTCACATTTCGCCCTCGATTTTAAAAATGAAAATACATATAAAAAATCCGGATCATACGATTTTGCGCATACATGTGGGCTGCTACTATGCCAAGTTTCAGCCTGATTAGCTTGATGTGGTTTGTGTTAGAACTGTTCAACTGAGGGCTACTTTTTGGCTTTTTTGCGTACTTTTGCCTATGTAAATACACTGACGAACGCACTGAACCAAAAGTGCACCTTCAAGCTTAATTGTTCTCATCTGACGTTAAGGTGCCTTGGGGGAGTAACATATGTGAAAATAAGCAACATTGGAGAACTTTGATTTTTGACCTGGGTAGCCCCCCCCCCCCCCCGTTAATTAGGCAGAATTCATGAGCTATGACGTATGTACTCTTATAAGCCGTGACAGACTAACCAAATGTTAGAGAATTTACTCGAACGATTTAGTTTAATCCCTAAAATTGTCCTTTAAGCCAAAGTCACGTAATCAACCATGCTTACTTTAATGGCTGTCGCATGTGGTTCTGCATGGAAAAACGCACGACGAGCGATTCTAATTTTCCCCACGTGGGGCGCCCCATGAGGTGTCACACGATGCCACAGGGTGCCACATGATGCCCCATGTTATGAAACTGATCTTCAAAATGTTTCTCAGGAATCGCATATCTTTGCATTTATTTTTTAATCCTACTGAGTACTGTCACGCAACAATAGACGTAGATGGGGGCGGTCTGAGGGGGGTAAGCCGTCCCCAGATTTGAGAGTTCGGAAGAGCCGCCATACCTACAGATTTGAGAATTCGGGATAAGCCCCCTTCCTTGCTGCTGAAAACAAAGTGCCCAAAAGCTCAAAATTTGCCCAAATCGGTGTAAAATACTTCCCAGTATTTTAGTTTTGATTAATTCCGATTTTTAGGCAAAAATTTGAAAATTTTGTGTTGTTAGTCCAACTGCCCAAAACGGCGGTTAGAAAAATTCGGGACAAGACAAGCCCTCTCTCTACCCTATTTAGCCCTACCTACCCTTGTTAATTGCGACACCAGCAGTCAACTTTGTGTGCAATGTGCATCTGATAGAGCGAATTTTGTACTTTACTACTAACTAACCTTCCAAGAGTCAAGCCCACGGTTGCCCAACATATCCAATACACAAAATTGCTTTGGCATAGCTAGACAGATGATTCCTTTGTCAAATTTGTAAGGGGGGATGATTTGTTAGGGGGGGATGATTTGCCCCGTGACTGTTCCACTGGTTAAAGTTATGTTTGGGGTATTTTATCCGGGATGATTTGCCCCGGGGTATTTTATCCGGGTGGATGATTTGCCCCGGGGTATTTTATCCGGGGGGATGATTTGCCCCGGGGTATTTCATCCCCCGGATGATTTTCTAGGGGGGATGATTTACCCCGTGACACCGGCACTATCAGATGTCGATTATCTGTGTACAAATTATTATGAACGGGGGGTGCACATTACCAGAAAATAGATGCATATTAAAATCAAATGTTTCGATAAAAGTTATTGTCAAAGTAGCTAGTTTCTTTTTGTTTATTTTCAGGTGAATAGATCGATTGACAACGACCCCTTCAGCACAGCGTTTTTTTGGTTACAATTTAGTTCAAATTTAATCGGCATCCCCCATGCGGCAAAAAAATACCTACAGCAGGCGTCTGGGGGCTAGAAACACACACTAATCATAGGCGAGGCAGGCCGTGACGTTTTCTAAGGATTCTTGTTATCGGAGCAAAAACCGATAACAAAGGTTCCTTCTCTAGAAGGAACAAAAAGAAATATCACTCAATTCCAATTTCATAAAAAAATACGTGGGCGCCATTTAGTCATATGTAGCAGCTATTTGAACACGTGAATTTTGGCACCAGCTGAAAAATTAATCATCGAGACTATTTTTTGAAAACTCGGATCGACTTGCAGCAAGGCACGAGCTGGGTGAAGCATCGAGGCCCGAAGGTGACCTACAAAGGTAAAGCCAAAGGTTGGAGCCGACTCCACGACCATGTATCCACCCCTCATTTTACTACATAAGCTTGTACGTACAATATTTATAAATCGAGGAAACAGTATAAACAAATCTAATGAATACGTGTTTAGAGTGAATGAGATCAGCTATTCTCGAGCTATTCCATTTTGATGCAAGTCAGTGACATATATACTTGATTGACCACATAAACCTGTTTAAATCTGAGCGAAACTTAGCCTTGCCCCTATGCGCTGTCCATATTACAATAGTAACTAAATTTCAACTAAATAGGAGCAAGGTCAGAGAGCAGCTCCTACATAGGAATCTTATCTGCAAAATCCTACACCCAAACACAACGCTAACGATAACGCAGCTACAAATTAGGTAACCTTTTATTTGGGCAGTATTACACATTATCCTGGGTTGTTTTGCTTTACAGGAAATATATAAATTACAGCGCACAAGCTGCAAAGACTCAATTACCACTTAAAGGGGTAGTGTCGCGAAAGCAGTCGATTTTGCGCGACTGTAAAACTTGTTCAGTAAAATGTTAGAAATTGTTCTTTCTATATTTTAAAAATCTACCAAAAGGCAAATTATTTTGCCAAGTTTCAGCAAAATTGGTGCAGCATATAGTTTGCAATGATGTCTCAAAGTCGGAAAAAATACGAAAAAAAACCTATTCACATTCCATTTTTTAGTCACATTTATCAATTTTTCTGTTTAGTTTTTTTGCACAGACTAATAGCACATATGTTGTAGTTTATGCACACTAAATTTTGTGCAGATTACTGTAGCGGATGTGGAGTAATACTAGTTTTAACTGTGAAGGTGTACTTAAACTGTAAAATAGTAACAGCAATAATGATAAATTTTGGAAAATCTAGACGCTTATTTTCAAATCAGAAGAAAAACGAACCTTCAATTTTCTTTTTTCTTATTTGTCGCAAAAAATTGTGCGTCCACAAATGATGTGTACTTCACAAGCTGGCCAATCTGATATCTGTCTTGATTTTTCGAATTTTCATGTCTCTATTGTGTGATGTCTGGCTTACTAATGACGATTGGTCCAAGATATTTGTCAATATTGATAGTGTGATGTCTGGCAGTAATTATTTGATACCATACAGCGTTGGACTAGCTTCTCATTGCATGCACTACTTCAAAACAAAAAGTTCTAATTTCACAGCCTATGAGCAAAACTGCTTTCGCGACACTACCCCCTTAATTTAAAGTCCAAAAATGGTCTAAAAAATGGATGGGCCCATCCACATTTACGGCCATATGTCCGTTCAGACAGGAAAAATTATAAAGTAATCACACCCCGTAATGATCTATTGCATTTTTTTAATGAAAGGACAAAGGGCTATACTGAATCAGCCAATAGGGATGAAAACATAAATAAACAATATATAAAAATAAGAAAAAGACCATAACAATAACAAGCATTGTCAAATAGGCACAACAATGTGCGTATCTGCACTGCCTCATAGCCAAGCATACAACTATGTAGTGCACCATTACAAATAAGGCTCGATTAAACCTACAGCCGTATGTCCGTTCATCAAACAATAACGATACAATCTGATCTTATACAGTATTAGTCGCAATTAGCGTGACCATTTCGTATTTTTGCCGGCTATACGGACATACGGCTGCAAGTATGAATCGACCCTACGGCGCGCCGTACTGGTCGTCCCACATAACGATCGGGTACAACCAGTGGGTTGGCAAAAACTACCATAGAATACATTATTAATTTACTGGAAAGCGAGGCCGAAACAACAACTCAAAACTGCTCAGCAAGGCAGCACAGACAGGCACAAAATTATATGCATTACTTATCACAAGACTGTTTCTGTTTCCATAATTTCAACATGTCCGTTTCCATGTGATGCAGCTGTCCACAGACGACCAATGAGTGAAGTGGAGGGCCCAGGTCGCAGGAAGATAGCTCGCCCAGGGTGCCTGAAACGATTTTCTGATCCGTCCAGCCCACCCGCGCAAGGCCGACACACATGGTGTTCTCGTCAAATTCTAAAACAATCAATCAACAAACTCACGACAAAAAGTGAAGCACGACAAAACTACACTTACACTACACTCCAGATACAGACGGGACTCTGGAGTAAACTACAAACAAAAAATTGGTTACTTACAGCCGTATGTCCTTTCAGCGGGAAAAATAAAGAAATAATCAAGCCACAATTTGAGTCCTAAAACGCTTAGGTCAAAAACATCGCAGTCTCTAGGGTACACGTACAACTACAGTCAGACAGCACAGACGTGCCGGCGCGGAGATGTGCCAACACTACTGCAGCATTTATTATTAGTCCGCCCTGCTCCCTTGGACTAAGCCAACCCCCTTAATCCACTGACCAACTGGGTGCCCCGAGTCCTTTCTTCGTCCGGCGATGGTGACCAATTGCTCTGCTGCTTCCGCCACGCTCATGTATCGAGGTTCTTCGTAAATTTTTTTATTCCTACAATTAAACGATAATTAATTTTATTTTAAACTCAAACATAATCTGCTTGCTCATGCTAAAAAGACGCAACCTGTTCCACAAACACAAACCTGTAAAAAAACTCTGCTAAATACACTTCAGTTTTCACAAAGGCTCTCAAAGTCTCAAATAATCTTTAAACAATAACAACATTTTTTATGTTTTTAACAACATTCCTTTTTACCGTCCTCACAGCTGTAGTATCGCTCGCAAACGACTGAAGCTGTCCCCAACAACATCTCAAAAAGCTTTCCTTGTCTTTTCATCGTTATCCTTCCAAATGACACCGCAAAAATATTTTCATAGTAGGTTCAACATTATAGACGCAGCTGCTCCTCTATGTTACTTGCATAAACGTGCAAATTCTTGGGAAGATACGGAAATTCTATGTCGAGTTATTGTAGTTAATTCAGTTAATCTAATCCCGCTAATCCGCACTTGTGAACAGTCCCTAAGAAGTGTTATGTGTGACATAGTCGTTTGTCCGTTCAACAGTCTTAAAGGAATTAGGCAAAGCGGTGGGTAACAGTTGAATGGACATACAGCTGTGAGTATTAATGCACCCACAATTTATTGTTTTATACAAGCAACAAACCCACGAAATTCTTACTTCATCATTCCTTCCAAAGTCCTCTCTTTCACTCTGATATCTGCAACAGTTACAAACACAAGATCTGGGGGCCAAACGGACATATATTACGGCTGTAAATATGAAACAAGAACCGAACTTCTGCAGAATAAGTATGCTACAGCTACGATATATAAACACACGATATGGGCGAGAGGTTTCAACCCACCCCACTTCACCAACCAACCAGTGATATACCCCCTCCTTGTCGGATTTGTATCCCCACAGGTTGACGAATTTTTCCCAAAAAGGCGCTTAGCACTAACCACTTCTTCCCGTGCCGAAAAACAGTTTAAACCCGTTTCATACTTGTCCTTAAAAAACATAAGAACAGGGACATGGACAATTTTTTGCCGGCTATTGTGCATCTTTGATAGCATCGTTTTGCCAAAATTTTCGCAGTGCAGACAAACTGGATTTGACTCCCAGTTTTATCGTGCATAAATTTGGTTGAATTGGCAATTTAGTTTTCTTGAAACTGCTTGAGGACAAATTTATAGGGAGAAGTTTGAACCGGGTATTAGGATTCACCCTCCTCCGGACTAAGCCAGTTGCATTAGCAAACCGAACAAACTCAAGGACTACCGGGTAACTGTGAATTGATTGGCTAAATTGATTGTACTAAAGACACTGACTGACCCAGTAGACAGAGTGTGTGCAGCCCGTTGCGAATATTGCGAGTGATTTTGTCGGCATAGCTGTCTGGCTGGCAGGAGTCTGTCCAGAAGACCAGGGACACCGTCTCACCGAACCTATACAACTGAAACAACATTACTGCTCTTGGCTCAAAAAACCGGTACATGATAACTGCTGAACCCTCTCAGTGGACTAATCAGGGGCATGATGTCACGTGACTCAAAGCTGTGTTGTCTATTTTGAGCACGGGGGCAACTGCTTGTGTCTAACCTGCAAGCCAGTGCACGCGACGGCATTGATGATACTGGCATTGTGGACCACCGTCACACAGACACCTCGCTCCTGGGCTCGCAAGTAGAGATCGCAGTGCGTGGTGGCGCTGAAACAATATATAGTTATGAAACGATTCTCTTTCTCCCAAAACCATAATAGATATTAGAATTGAAAAAATATTGAAACTTCATTCAGCACATATTATATAAATTAACGACAAACTTTCCCGAAATTTCAAACTTAATAATGAATTATGAATCAAATAAAATTCAAAGCCAAATAAATATATAATGATTGTTTGAAAAGTTAAGTCTTGTTTAATACTGACCCGAAGGGATCGCCAACCACCAAAATGCAAATGTCCTTCGTCTCTGCTCGCTCCAGGATAGCGTCTGCAATCAGGGACATTAAAACTGAAAACTTACATAGCTGCTAGAAACCGGGGTGGATATTTTTTTCTGAAAAAATGAAGGCCAAAAATTTTTCAATTTTTTCAGGTATATAAATATCTTAATTTTTCCGACCATACATGGGCGTGGGGGGAGGGGGTTTGGGGGTTTGAAGGGTTACGCGCGGGCGTTAGGTGCTGTAATAGTGACGTATGAGAAATTGCCATCTCTGAAAGTTTAAAACTTGTGTTTTTTTAAAAATGTCACGTGCATTGACACACTGAAATAAAGCGTAGACGTCATTTTCTCCAACAAATTCGCAATCTGATATGTCGACATGCGGTCGCCGCCATTTTGCTGCAGGCTCCTACTAAAATATGTAAATAAAAGTATATACATATGACTTAAACTTAGCTTGAACGTATCTGCAGTCCAAAATGGCGGATTTTTTCCTGAATATTTCGGATCAAGTGCAGTTGGGCCTTAGTGGACCTGAGGGAAGCATTTTTTTGTAATAGAACCCCTATCCACAAATTCGGATTTTCTGAGCTATGACCCCTTGAAAATTGCATTTTCAGTGTTTTTTGGAAAAGAACGTAGGCCAAAGTTGACTAAATGACTATGATCATTGTTTTTGGATAGTTTTGAGTGCGTTATGTTGTTTTAAGGCATCGTCTAGACTTAGTTGGCAGGATTCTGTAAGCTAAGCTGGCAGGCTTTTTTCTGAAAATTTAAGATTTTTTATTGCCTAAGCCTGAGCCTAAGCCTAAGCCTGAACCTAAGCCTAAGCGTAAGATCCATGAAGCCTAAGCCCTAAGCCTAAGCCTAAGCCCAAGCCTTATATAATTAAGGCCAAGTTTGAATTTGGTCAAAAATTGGACGTTTCTGGCGAATTTGGCCAACTTTTCGTAAGAGGAACCCGGTCAAAGAGCCTTTGTTCTTATTTTAAAAAATCGTAAACAATATAGTAGACCGGGGTAAAAATGAATTTCGACCAAAGTTTCTGGGCAGCTGTCCATGGCACTGTTGATTCCAAAAAAGTGGTCAAGTTATGTGGGAGCTGAGCTACAGACTGTATACAACATAAAAAAAATTAGGCGAACCAAACAAACGGGAAAAAAGACGAACAACCGCTTTCATCAAGTGATTTGCTCGTGAAGAGTATAAGCACAATTGCATCATGTTTTACAAACATTTAGCTGGAGTATGGACGAAAAAAACCGTTTCTATGACACTCATGTGACTCACAATTTAAAAATCACACCCCTTTTGGGTATGGAGCTTTTGCTAAAATTTCAAATTTTTTAGTTTTTATGCCTATTACATTAGAAACTGCGCCCAAACCCCATCTGGATCTACCAACTCTGTATTTAAGAGATGAACAGCAGCAAAACACGAAAAATTCCTACACTTTCGTGAAACATCACCAAAACAGGTTTCGTAAGGGGTGTCACTGAATGGACCAACTAGCAAAAAAACGTATCGCGGCCAAATAAGCAGTTTTATTGAAGTCCACGCTTGTCCTTACCCCAGACCAGGCAACTTCTGTTGAAAAATGGGAGATTCTAACAAAAATTCGTCGTCAAACGAACTAGGGGTTTTTCCGGATAAATACGAAACGTTTTTCTTCACTACATATAAAAAATGACAAATTAATCAAAAATGCAACTGAAATGTGTTTACTAGGCTGCAAGAACACAAATAGTGGAGGAAAAGCGAAAAAAACCGTTCTATGACTATTTTTGCAGTTCGTTTTTTTTAAAAACAACCTAAACCGGAACAAAAAAACAAACACTGTACAGAACACGCCAACCACGGTGCTGGTTGCCAATTGCGCATGCACACAGATACATCACTATACAACCACCTAATATACATAAGACGAGCCTACGCCACTTCTGTGCATAGGGTAGAGCAAAGCTCGTGAAATTGCCCAGACACTT